>CAXKVW010001553.1:0-32569 GCA_964058825.1 Carex arenaria
GGCAAATGAGGTTCATAAGCACAAGAACAAATACAAATGAGATTCATAAGCACAAGATCAAGGGCATAAGAACACGAACAACGCCAATTGAGGATGTTAAGCTTACCAACAAGGGAAAATAAGGTTCCTATGCACAAGAACAAATGTAAATGAGGTTCATAATCACAAGATCAAGGGCAAAATAGGTTGTTAAGAACACGAACAACGTCAATTGAAGTTGGTAAGCACACAAACAAGGGCAAATGAGGTTCCCAAGCACAGGAACAAATGCAAATGAGGTTCATAAGCACAAGATCAAGGGCTAATTATGTTGCAAAGTGCAAGAACAAGGAAAAATAAAGTTGTTAAGCACAATAACAAGTATAAATAATGTTGCTAAGCACAAGAAGAAGGGCAAAAGAGGTTGTTAAGCACACGAACAATGTAAATTGAGGTTGTTAAGCATAAAAACAAAAGAAAATGAGTTTCCTAAGCATAATGACAAATGTGAATGAGGTTCATAAGCAGAAAATCAAGGGCAAATTATGTTGCAAAGCACAAGAACAACAACAATTGAGGTTGTTAAGCACGAGAACAAGAGTATGATGTTGCTAACCACAAGAGCAAGTCCAAAAGAGGTTAAAAAGCATATGAACAACGACAATTGAGGTCGTTAAGCACACGATCAAGGCAAAAGAGGTTGTTAAGTACACGAACAATGCAAATTGAGGTTGTTAAGCACACAAATAAATAAAAATGAGGTTTCTAAGGACAAGAATAAATAAGAATGAGGTTCATAAGCACAAGATCAAGGGCAAAAGAGGTTGTTAAGAACACGAACAACGCCAATTGAGGTTGTTAAGCACACGATCAAGGGCAAATGAGGTTCCTAGGAATGAGAAAAAAATGCAAATGAGGTTCATAAACACAAGATCAAGGGAAAAAGAAGTTGTTAAGAACACGAACAACGCAAATAGAAGTTGTTAAGCACACAAATAAGGGAAAATGAGGTTCCTAGGTACAACAACAAATGCAAATGAGGTTCATAAGCATATAAGATCAAGGGTAAAAGAGGTTGTTAAGAACACAAACAATGCCAATTGAGGTTGTTAAGCACAAGATCAAGGCAAAAGAGGTTGTTAAGCACACGAACAATGCAAATTGAGGTTGTTAAGCACACAAATAAATGAAAATGAGGTTTCTAAGGACAAGAATAAATGCGAATGAGTTTCATAAGCACAAGATCAAGGGCAAACGAGGTTGTTAAGAACACGAACAACGCCAATTGAGGTTTTTAAGCACACGAACAAGGGCAAATGAGATTCCTAAGAATAAGAAAAAATGCAAATGAGGTTCATAAACACAAGATCATGGGAAAAAGAAGTTGTTAAGAACATGAACAACGCCAATTGAAGTTGTTAAGCACACAAATAAGGGAAAATGAGGTTCCTAAGTACAACAACAAATGCAAATGAGGTTCATAAGCATAAGATCAAGGGTGAAAGAGGTTGTTAAGAACACAAACAACGCCAATTGAGGTTGTTAAGCACAAGATCAAGGCAAAAGAGGTTGTTAAGCACATGAACAATGCAAATTGAGGTTGTTAAGCACAAAAACAAATGAAAATGTGGTTCCTAAGCATAAGAACAAATGCGAATGAGGTTCATAAGCACAAGATCAAGGGAAAATTATTTTGCAAAGCCCAAGAACAACAACAAATGAGGTTGTTAAGCACGAGAACAAGTGTAAATGATGTTGCTAACCACAAGAACAAGGGCAAAAGAGATTAAGAAGCATATGAACAACGCCAATCGAGGTTGTTAAGCAAAGGAACAAGGGCTAATGAGGTTCTTAGCACAAGAACAAATCCAAATGAGGTTCATAAGCAGAAGATCAAGGGCAAATGAGGTTGTTAAGCACCCGAACAGCGCCAATTGAGGTTGTGAAGCACACAAACAAGGGCAATTGAGGTTCCTAAGCACAGGTACAAATGCAAATGAGGTTCATAAGCAGTGAATCAATGGCAAATTATGTTGTAAAGCGCAAGAACAACGATAAATGAGGTAGTTAAGCACTAGAACATGTATAAATAATGTTGCTAAGCACAAGAACAAGGGCAAAAGAGATTAAGAAGCATATGAACAACGACAATTGAGGTTGTTAAGCACAAGATCAAGGCAAACGAGGTTCATAAGTACAAGATCAAGCGCAAAAGAGCACACGAACAACACCAAAAGAGGTTGTTAATCACACAAACAAGGATAAATGAGGTTCCTAAGCACATGAACAAATATAAATGAGGTCCATAAGCACAAGATCAAGGGCAAATTATGTTGCAAAGCGCACGAACAACGCCAATTAAGGCTTTTAAGCACACAAAGATGGGCAAATGAGGTTTCTAAGCACAAGAACAAATGCAAATGAGGTTCATAATCACAAGATCAAGGGCAACTTATGTTGCAAAGCACAAGAACAACGACAAATGAGGTTGTTAAGCACGAGAACAAGTGTAAATGATGTTGCTAACCACAAGAACACGGAAAAAATAGGTTAAGAAACATATGAACAACACCAATTGAGTTTGTTAAGCACACGAACAAGGGCAAATGAGGCTCCTAAGCTCAAGAACAAATACAAATGAGGTTCATAAGCACAAGATCAAGGGCAATAGAGGTTGTTAAGCACACGAACAATGCCAATTGAGGTTGTTAAGCACACAAACAAGGGCAAATGAGGTTCCTAAGCACATGAACAAATGTAAATGGGTTCAGAAGGACAAGATCAAGGGCAAATTTTGTTACAAAATGCAAGAACAACGAGAAATAAGGTTGTTAAGCACAAGAACAAGTGTAAATAATGTTGCTAACTACATAAACAAGGGAAAAAGATGTTAAGAAGTATATGAACAACGCCAATTGAGGTTGTTAAGCATACCAACAAGGGAAAATGAGGTTTCTAAGCACAATAACAAATGCAAATGAGATTCACAAGCACGAGATCAAGGGCAAAAAAGATTGTTAAGCATACGAACAACGCTAATTGAGGTTGTTAAGAACACAAACAAGGACAGATGAGGTTAGCGCAAGAACAACGACAAAAGAGGTTGTTAAGCATAAGAACAAGTGTAAATAATGTTGCTAAGCACAACAACAAGTGCAAAAGAAGTTAAGAAGCACATGAACAACGATAATTGAGGTTGTTAAGCACACAAACAAGGGCAAATGAGGTTCCTAAGCACAAGAACAAATACAAATGAGGTTCATAAGCACAAGATCAGGGGCAAAAGAGGTTGTTAAGAACACGAACAACGCCAATTGAGGTTGTTAAGCATACCAACAAGGAAAAATGAGGTTCCTATGCACAAGAACAAATGTAAATGAGGTTCATAAGCACAAGATCAAGGGCAAAATAGGTTGTTAAAAACACGAAGAACGCCAATTGAAGTTGGTAAGTACCCAAACAAGGGCAAATGAGGTTCCTAAGCACAGGAACAAATGCAAATGAGGTTCATAAGCACAAGATGAAGGGCTAATTATGTTGCAAAGCGCAAGAACAATGACAAATGAGGTTGTTAAGCACAAGAACAAGCATAAATAATGTTTCTAAGCACAAGAATAAGGGCAAAAGAGGTTAAGAAGCATATGAACAACGACAATTGAGGTTGTTAAGCACAAGAGCAAGGCAAAAGATATTGTTAAGCACACGAACAATGCAAATTGAGGTTGTTAAGCACACAAACAAATGAAAATGAGGTTCCTAAGCACAAGAACAAATGTGAATGAGGTTCATAAGTAGAAAATCAAGGGCAAATTATGTTGCAAAGCACAAGAACAATAACAACTGAGGTTGTTAAGCACGAGAACAAGTGTATGATGTTGCTAACCACAAGAATAAGTGCAAAAGAGGTTAAGAAGCATATGAACAACGACAATTGAGGTTGTTAAGCACACCAACAAGGAAAAATGAGGTTCCTAAGCACAAGAACAAATTGCAAATGTACTTCATAAGAACAAGATCAATGGCAAAAGAGGCTGTTAAGCTAAAAAACAACGCCAATTGAGGTTGTTAAGCAACCGAACAAGGGTAAATGAGGCTCCTAAGCATGTGAACAAATGCAATTGAGGTTCATAAGCACAAGATAAAGGGCAAAAGAGGTTGTTAAACACACGAATAACGTCAATTGAGGTTGTTAAGCACACAAACCAGGGCAAATGAGGTTCCTAACCGCAAGAACAAATGCAAATGAGATTCATAAGCACTAGATCAATGGCAAATTATGTTGCAAAGCGCACGAACAACGACAATTGAGGTTGTTAAGCACACAAACAAGGGCAAATAATGTTGCTAAGTACAAGAACAAGTGCAAAAGAGGTTAAGAAAGATATGAACAACGACAATTGAGGTTGTTAAGCACACGAACAAGGGCAAATGGGGTTCCTAAGCTGAAGAACAAATGCAAATGAGGTTCATAAGCACAAGATCAAGGGCAAAAGAGGTTAAGAACACGAACAACGCCAATTGAGGTTGTTAAGCATACCAACAAGGGAAAATGAGGTTCTTATGCACAAGAACAAATTTAAATGAGGTTCATAAGCACAAGATCAAAGGCAAAATAGGTTGTTAAGAACACGAACAACGCCAATTGTGGCTGTTAAGCATAGAAACATGGGCAAATGAGGTTCCTAAGCACAGGAACAAATGCATATGAGGTTCATAAGCACCAGATCAAGGGCTAATTATGTTGCAAAGCGCAAGGAACAACGACAAATGAGGTTGTTAAGCACAAGAACAAGTATAAATAATGTTGATAAGCACAAGAACAAGGGCCAAAGAAGTTAAGAAGCATATGAACAACGACAATTGAGGTTCTTAAGCACAAGATCAAGGGCAAAATAGGTTGTTAAGAACACGAACAACGCCAATTGAGATTGTTAAGCACATAAACAAGGGCAAATGAGGTTCCTAAGAACAGGAACAAATACAAATGAGGTTCATAAGCACAAGATGAAGGGCTAATTATGTTGCAAAGCGCAAGAACAACGATAAATGAGGTTGTTAAGCACAAGAACAAGTGTAAATAATGTCGCTAACCACAGAAACTAGAGCAAAAGAGGTTAATAAGTATATGAACAACTCCCATTGAGGTTAAGCATACCAACAAAGGAAAATGAGATTTTTAAGCACACGAACAACGCCAGTAGAGGTTGTTAAGCACACAAATAAGGGCAAATGAGGTTCCTAACCACAAGAACAAATGTAAATGAGGTCCATAAGCACAAGACCAAGGGTAAATTATGTTGCAAAGCGCACAAACAATTCCAATTGAGGTTGTTAAGCACACAAACAACGCCAATTGAGGTTGTTAAGAACACAAACAATGACAGATGAGGTTCATAAGCATCAGATCAAGGGCAAATTATGTTGCAAAACACAAGAACAACAACAAGTGAGGTTGTTAAGCAAAAGAACAAGTGTAAATGATGTTGCTAACCACAAGAACAGAAAAAAATAGGTTAAGAAGCATACGAACAACACCAATTGAGTTTGTTAAGCACACAAACAAGGGCAAATGAGGCTCCTATGCACAAGAACAAATACAAATGAGGTTCATAAGCACAAGATCAAGGGCAAAAGAGGTTGTTAAGCACAAACAATGCCAATTGAGGTTGTTAAGCATACAAACAAGGACAAATGAGGTTCCTCAGCACAAGAACAAATGCAAATGAGGTTCAGAAGGACAAGATCAAGGGTAAATTATGTTGCAAAATACAAGAACAATGACAAATGAGGTTATTAAGCACAAGAACAAGTGTAAATAATGTTGCTAACCACAGAAACAAGGGCAAAAGAGGTTAAGAAGTATGTGAACAACGCAAATTGAGGTTGTTAAGCATACCAACAATGGAAAATGAGGTTTTTAAGCACAAGAACAAATGCAAATGAGATTCATAAACACAAGATCAAGGGTAAAAAAGGTTGTTAAGCACACGAACAACACCAATTGAGATTGTTAAGCACACAAACATGGGCAAATGAGGTTCCTAAACACAAGAACAAATGAAAATGATGTTCATAAGCACTAGATCAAGGGCAAATAATGTTGCAAAGTGCAAGAACAACGACAAATGAGGTTGTTAAGCACAAGAACAAGTGCAAAAGAGGTTAAGAAGCATATGAACAACGACAATTGAGATTGTTAAGCACACGAACAAGGGCAAATGAGGTTCCTAAGGACAAGAACAAATGCAATTGAGGTTTGTGTGCTTAACAACCTAAATTGGTATTGTTCGTATGCTTAACAACCTATTTTCCCCTTGATCTTGTGCTTATGAATCTCATTTACATTTGTTCTTGTGCTGGGTACCTCATTGGCCCTTGTTCGTTTGCTGAATAACCTCAATTGTCATTGTTCATTTGCTTTTTAACCTATTTTGCCCTTGTTTCTGTGGTTAGCAACATTATTTATACTTGTTCTTGTGCTTAACAACCTCATTTGTCGTTGTTTTTGCGTTTTGCAACATAATTTGCCCTTGATCTTGTGCTTCTGAACCCCATTTGCATTTGTTCTTGTGCTTAGGAACCTAGTTTTTCCTTGTTTGTGTGGTTAACAACCTCAATTGGCATTTTTCGTGTGCTTAACAACCTCTTTTGTCCTTGATCTTGTGCTTATGAACCTTATTTGTATTTGTTCTTGTGCTTAGAATCCTCATTTGCCTTTGTTCGTGTGCTTAACAACCTCAATTGGTGTTGTTCTTATGCTTGTTAACATCTTTTGCCCCTGTTCTTGTGGTTAGTAACATCATTTACAGTTGTTCTCGTGCTTAACAACTTCATTTGTTGTTGTTCTTGTGCTTTGCAACATAATTTTGCCTTGATCTTGTGCTTATGAACCTCATTTGCTTTTGTTCTTGTGCTTAGGAACCTCATTTGCCCTTGTTTGTGTGCTTAACAACCATAATTGGCGTTGTTCGTGTGCTTAAACAACTTATTTTGCCCTTGATCTTGTGCTTATGAACTCCATTTGCATTTTTTCTTATGCTTAGGAACCTCATTTTCAATTGTTTGTGTACTTAACAATCTCAATTGACATTGTTCGTGTTCTTAACAACTTCTTTTGCCCTAGATCTTGTGCTTATGAGCCTCATTTGCATTTGTTCTTCTACTTAGGAACCTCATTTTCCCTTGTTTGTATGCTTAACAACCTCAATTGGCGTTGTTCGTGTTCTTAATAACCTCTTTTGCCCTTGATCTTGTGCTTATGAACCTCATTTGCATTTATTCTTGTGCGTAGGAACCTTGTATGCCCTTGTTCATGTACTTAACAACCTCAATTGTCGTTGTTCATATGATTCTTAACCTCTTTTGCCCTTGTTCTTGTGCTTAGCAACATCATTACACTTGTTCTTGTGCTTAACAACCTTATTTGTCATTGTTCTTGCGCTTTGCAACATAATTTGCCCTTGATTTTCTACTTGTAAACCTTATTTGCATTTGTTCTTGTGCTTAGGAATCTTATTTTCATTTGTTTGTGTACTTAATAACCTCAATTTGCGAAGTTCGTGTGCTTAACAACATCTTTTGCCTTGATCTTGTGCTTATGAATCTCATTTGCATTTATTCTTGTGCTTAGGAACCTCATTTGCCCTTTTCGTGTGCTTAACAACCTTAATTGTCATTGTTCATATGCTTCTTAACCTGTTTTGCCCTTGTTCTTGTGCTTTGCATTATCATTTACACTTGTTCTTGTGCTTAACAACCTCATTTGTCTTTGTTATTGCGCTTTGCAACATAATTTGTCCTTGATATTGTGCTTATGAACCTCATTTGTCTTTGTTCTTGTGCTTAGGAACCTCATTTGCCCTTGTTCGTGTACTTAACAATCTCAATTGTTGTTGTTCATATGATTCTTAACCTCTTTTGCCTTTATTCTTCTTGTGCTTAGCAACATCATTTATACTTGTTCTTGTGCTTAACAACCTTATTTGTCATTGTTCTTGCGCTTTACAACATAATTTGCTCTTGATTTTGTCCTTATGAACCTCATTTGTATTTGTTCTTGTGCTTATGAATCTTATTTTCATTTGTTTGTGTACTTAACAATCTCAATTTGTGAAGTTCGTGTGCTTAACAACCTCTTTTGCCTTGATCTTGTACTTATGAACCTCATTTGCATTTATTCTTGTGCTTAAGAACCTCATTTGTCCTTTTCGAACAATCTCAATTGTCGTTGTTCATATTCTTCTTAACATGTTTTGTCCTTGTTCTTGTACTCTACATTATCATTAACTTCGAAAATTGCAAAACTAATTTGGTAGTATATAGGTCTGATGATACCACTATCGCCTTAATCTTCTATCTCTATATATATCTTCCAATTGTATATATTGTGTGCGGTTCAATTCTGTTATTTTTTTCACTTGATTAAGCCTAACAGTACAGAAGTATCCGTATCCTTCTCAATTGATGAAATAATATAGGATGAACAAAAAAAAAATTAATATTGAACTGGTTCTGTTTTTTCCATTTTTTTTCCCCGAGAGGATCTGTAGTTAGAAAAAGGAATATTGAAACTACAGATACTGTTATGGATTTACCTACCATAAGATCACCCGGAGAGCTCTTGAAATTTAGTAATTTACAATGGTTATTAGTCAACGTCAACTCTAAACTTTAAAAAAAAAAATGGGGGTTAAAAAATATTTGGTAGATCCAAGATGCACAGAGTTCTATGAAGACTATAAAGAGATAGCGACTTCAGTGTCAGCTCTAAACTCAAAAAAAAAATTATATATTTGGGACAAAGCACAAGAGTTTTATAAAGTCTAAAAGAGATATAATTAATTTTTAAATGTGTACCCGAGCTTTTAAATCATGAGATGATATTGAAAGTCTGCTATCAAACAATCAGAAGACTGCTATGATTATTCGTTAATCAAACACTTTTGTCAATAAACACTGAATTCATAAATTACTCCTGTGAAATTCTCGAGAAGTATCATCCTGTTGTGTTTAAATTAGAAGGAACTAAACATTTGATATAGACATGCAAATACATGAAATGGAACAAGCAAAAATCTGATAACTGAAATTATTATAATTGTTTATTCCATGCTAAGTTAAAAAAAAAAACTTGAATTATAATAACACAGCAATTATTAATATGGAACCAGGAAAACAGCTACTTCTCCATTAGCAGCAAAAAACAAGTCCAAATATGCTAACCATAAATTGATTTAACTCTTGACACAGCAACAAGTTTTAGGTTGGGGATTACGACCGGTGTAATTCGGATCAAGGACGCATAGAACAGCAGTCGGATAGTAAAACTCTCGCTTGCACGGCGCTGAACAGTCCGCCTTGGTGAGGCATCTCCCCACATAGTGGCAATGGTCATCTATCAAAATCACATATAATATAACATAAATATGTATCAGTCATAAATCAGGTTGATCAGTGATATTGTAAGAATTATTGATGTTGACAAAGGAATTTTCAAGACAGTCAAATGGTATATATATGTTGAGAATAACATAACTATCCAAATGGTATTATGTTAAACAAAAAATATATATTGTAAGAATTATTTTGTTTTCTTTTTTATCACAGTTTTTATAATTTATTTCAAAGTATAAATATGTTGATATAAAAAAGAGACATACAAATGGTATTATATCTATCTTCTATCCATAAGTTAGCCATATCGTGAAAATAAACAAAGTGTAAAAAATGTGAGAAACATTCAATATCTTAGTGCAAGGGAAGAAAGTACCTTCTGATTTGGCAGAAATAAGAAGAGAGACTAGGAAAAGACCAAAAAGAAGCATAGATCTTTTGGAAGCCATTGTATTACTAGGTTTCGTTTGGTTGCGTGGTATGGCTAACTTATAGATAGATATAATACCATATGAAATTTCTCAATATATACTTCGAAAATAAATTAATAACCCGGCCTGTTACAAAAAAGTCATAAAGAGGAAAACTAATTTGTCTGTCTTGAAAATTTCTTTGTCGACTTCAATCTACAATATTAATGATTGATTCATATTTATGTTATATTAGATGTGCTTTTGATAGATGAGCGTTGTTACTATGTGGGGAGCTGCCTCACCAAGGCGAATTGTTCAGAGCAATGCAAGCGAAATTATACGATCCGATTGTTGTGATATGCGTTCCTGATTTGAATTACACCGGCCATGGACCCCAACCTAAAACTTGTTGCTGTAAGATGTAAACAGGAAAGCAGCTTCTTCTCTATTAGCATGCAACACCAAGTCGTAGCTTAATATATATGCTAACAATGAATTGATTTATCTCTTGATGCAGCAACAAGTTTTTGGTTGGGGTTCACGACAGGTATAGTTCGGATCGGGAAAGCATATCACAACGACTGGATCATATAATTATTGCTGGCATTGTGCTGAACAGTCTGCCTTGGTAAGGCCCGTGCCCAGCCACATAGTGGCAATGATCATATGTCAAAGCACATATAATATAACATAAATGAGGAGAGATCTAATTAGACCATTTTATGGTGATACATCTTGACACTATATTTTTGTAAGTTATTTTTTGTAATTTTAAAATTTAAACAGACAATCTGAACTGTTCAACATGATCTCCATATTCAAATGTGCTTGGAGATAAAATTTTACATTTTTTAGAAGTATTTTAGCATTTATTAAGATGTGTACAAAATTGTTGTTTTCAGACAATTATGTACTATTGAAAAACAACAATTTTAAAAATTATAAATAAATAGTAATAAATTTACAAAAAATATAAAATTTGGTCTCCAGGAAAATTTTAATATGAACATCACGTTGAACGGTAAGATCGATTGTTTGAATTTTGAAATTGCAAAAATGACTTACAAAAATATAGTATCAAGATGTGTCACCATAAAATGGTGTAATTGGATCCCCTCAACATAAATATGCATCAGTCATAAATCATGTCAATAATTAATGTTGTAAGAATTATTGATGCGAACAAAGAAATGTTCAAGATAAGCAAATTTATGCTCTTCTTTATAACTCTTTTTTTTTTATCACAGTTTTTAAATTTATTTTCAAAGTATATATGTTGGAAGAAAAAAAAAAACAGAGAAATTATATATGTTACTACATCTTTCTATATATTAAGGAGTCTGGCTAGTATGATATCGGTGTCATATGACACAAATTTCAAAATTGATTGAATATAATTCAATCGACTAATCTAAACCGTTCAAACCGATTTACTTTATAAGTGATGCATTTACATGTAATTTTTTATATTTTCAAATTATTTTAGTATCAAATCAAGCGATAAAAAATGTTGAAAAATGAATGCATTAAAATTAACTTAAAAACTCACACATTTGACCGCTTGACTTGATACTAAATAAATTCGAAAAATTATAAAATTTATATGTAACGCACAACTAATGAAGTAGAGCGGTTTGAACGGGTTGGATTCACTGTTGGAAGTCGATTCGGTAGATTTTGGAGTTGGTATTATATAGGTTGAAATAACACTAATGTCATACTAGCTGGATTATATATTAAGTTATAAAGTATACCTTACAAACAACCAAAGGATAAAAAAATGTTAAAAAAATAAATATCATAATGCAAGACAAGAGAGTACCATCTGATGTGGCAATGACGAGAAGTGAGACAAGAACAAGACCAAAAAGAAGCATAGATTTTTTGGAAGCCATTGTATTACTAGGTTTTGTTTGGTTTAAATTGGATTAAAAGATATATATTTTAAAAAGAGATATTCTGGTATATTTATAAAGAGACACTAAGTCAGGAGATAAGCATGATGAGCTGTCTACTTAATTACCATTTTTGACAAAAGAATAGGGATCATGCCTCTATTTTTATATTAATATTGTTGTAAAATTGAAATGAAGTTACAACAAAAGTAAAGTAAATAACAAGAGATATAGAGAGCAATAACAAAATTTTGTAACAAAAGCAAAGTAAATAACAAGAGAGATATAAAGAGCAATAACAAAAAAAATATTCTCTTTTTTGTGTGTTCTAATAGCAGTTTACAATTCTCTATTTATAGGTAAAAAAATGTACATAACAAACCATTATAAATTAATTGTATTGATAAATGAGAAGAGATAAAACATAAATCTTTAAGGAGAATTTTGAAGTAATTAGAGAATAGTTGCAAATGAAAATTCATAATAACAAATACAATGGTAGAATCCAGGAATATTAATACAAATATTTTTTTACAGCTGGGTGTAATCATGTTTAATCACCTTTTGCAATATTCAGGCCATTTATATGAAATAATTAATGACTTCCATACGAAGAATGCTTGAACGCAGCGGGAGCCGAAAAATCTACAAGTAAACGGACACTAGTCATTGATCGGATTTTTTTTTTGTACCACCGCCAAAAAAAGTTTAAAAATAAAAACCAGCAACTTTTTATCAAAAATACCACTCCCGCGGACTGAATCAGCGTATCCAGATCGATCGGATCCGCGGACTGAGCAGGCTGATCCGGATCCGCGGACTGAATCGGCAGAACCGCGGATTGAGTCCACGTACCCAAGTTTGATGAAATGACGGAAGCAAAGATTAAGCTATGCGAATTTGAACGATTGAGAAGTATTACAAAAAAAAAAAATCCGGTCATTGATGGTATCTTTTGCTTTGAAGTTAAAACCGGATTTGGGAGAAAAAAATAAGACCAATACGAGTTAGTTTGAAATCGAATATAATAATTAAAATTAAAAGGCCCAATACGGCATTTAGAAACACAAAAGACAACAAAAGTAAGGCCCATATTTAAATGAATAGGGGCAAATTCGTAGAAAAAATCCGGAAGCAAATAATTCATTAATTACTCACAAATCTTGTTACTATATGTACCGGTGGCTCTTATCCCAGCTGACAAAGCTTTATATTCGGTTTATCTTTTTCCAATTCTTTGATATTATTTTTTACCCCAGTCACTACGCGTGATTCTTTTTGGGTCGGATACTGTCAAATGTTACCAGTATGTTTTGTTTATGCTACCAGTTTGAGTATGGCACCATTTAATTCATTAATTGTATGTTCTTGGCCTGATTTGCGTATGGTACTGGTATTTTTTTTCTTCCTGATGAAAATCCTGACTATTTCCTGTTACCTGTTATGGTATTGTCTCCTCTGATGGAGATCAAGTTCCAGCAAGAACTTGAGTTGGAGTTTTAGTTTGAGAAAGAAGTGTTTAACGGCGAGATTATACTAAATAAAAATAATAATAATCTCATGCTAACATTGAAACTGACACGGTTGATGATAGATGAAATTACAGGGAATAAGTCATGTATTAATCTCTTTAATATTGTGCCAATAAAGCATTGTTGTTTGACTCGATAAAGGAAGGACTCATTCTGTAAGAGGAGGATTATCGTATTGGTTTTTTTTTCCTTAAGAAACTGGTATGATTTGGTAAAACTGGTACGATACTACAATTTCATCCAAGCATTGTCTACTATTAGAAAAATCAGTGATCATCTTTCATTGACGGACGGATGGTAGCTTTTTGAGTTAGTATTTGAGTTGTCATGTGCTAATTACCCGCGCGGAGGGGGGGGGGGGGGGGGGGGGTGGGGGGGGTGTTTGGATATTTATTTAATTAATCGCTTTTTGCAATATTTTAGACGGTTTATGAGGACTAATTACTGCCATACTGGAGTATTTGCTTGTAAGAAAATTCTCAGCTGGACTAAGATATTGGCGTAACAAGTCACATATGTCAGAAGAATCAATATTTGATTTAGTGGCAAAGATACATGGCTCTCATGTGAGATGTTACGAGTTCAAAACTCACAAAGTGAGTAAATCCTCTGTAATATAAACAGGAGTTTGGAGAAAGCTAGTAGGTTATACCTCCATCTTTCATTTAAAAAATAACAAAAAGTCACAGATATCAATATCACCAGTGAGCAAAATTTGTAATTAAAATGAAGTCTGTATCCTCTGCATTACCTCATATTTTGAGTTTTGAATTTGGACCATCCGATCAGAATCTAACTCAATCTGGCCCAAACATGTACTGCACATGAATACATGATTCTTTTAATATTAGTTAAACATAATATATGGAATAGGAACGATCTCAGTCTTTCATTATAGATGGAGGAGTTGGAATTAATCAAAACTAAAGGAATAGAGTAGGACAAATACCACAAATAGGAATAGTGCCAACAGTACAAAATATATAACCGTTGAGCATGTAATATTTAAATAGAATAGGATTTGTGTAAAAATTAAATGGTTCAATAAAATCAATTTTAATCTCCTCAGAACTCGCAAAATCAACAATATTCGTGTCAATGTGGATTCGACGGTCCGAATTGTTTATGCAATGACACAAAAACTTCAGAGGATACGAATTCATTAAAATGAGGGAACCCAATGACCTTACCAGTATATTTTGTTTGAAGCCGATATAAAATATAAATTGGGGGCCTGTTTGTATGAAGATGAAGGTAAGCACATCCATGTGGGGTTTATGGGGAATATTCCTTTTTTTTGAAAGCCTGGCAGCAGCTGCATGCCCAAGTGGTATGGTATACCATTCTCCTCAAAAAAAAGTATGGTATACCATATTAATATTTGTTCTTAAAGAATGAATTTGATACTACTGAAGTACTGATAACATTAATATACCTTGTTCGGCGGTTGATATTCAACTGATAATTATTAACCTACGAATTTGTCTGTACCAAGATGCATGTGGAGTTTCTCTGTAAACTGTATTATTATTATGAAGTCGTGTAACATTTCAGAAATTTGTAAAATATAATTGGTGAAATTGTTTAAAAAAATAATTTGTCTGAAAAGTTGCTGAAACAAATAATATACAAATAGGAGTGAGGTTATGGTAACATGTAAAGCACACATTGATCCGTACCATGAATTCATATATTTATTTTCAAAATTCAAATAGTCAATCAGTATCGTTCAACACAATCTTCATTTTTAAGTATTTGAAGATCATATTTCAATTTTTTTACTATTTTCTAAAATAAGTAAAAAAAAAATTATGTAATTTAGAAAAGTTGGACCATCCAAAAATAATTATTTTCAACCTATATAAAAAATATTTTTTTAAATAAAATAAAAAATAAATCTAATTGCCAATTACATTTTCATATGAAGATTAAATTATACAGTTCAAATCGACTATTTAAATTAAAAAAAAATAAAAAATATGAGTTTATTGTACACACCGATCTACATTTTGTACAAAGTAATATATCATCACTCAGACAGATAATTGTATTAATTGCTCGCAAACCATGCTATCATGAGGACCTAGTATTGGCTCCTATCGAACCGAACATATAATAAGATTGGGATCTAAACTTGATCCTAATTCTATTATATGTAAAAAGAAGTTCATACAATAGCACGCTATATCTGTTCATACAATAGCACGTTACAATAGAAGTTCATACATGAGTACTTTTAGTTATATCTGTTCTTTATTCTGATAATTTGCCAATTTTCAACATTAGCACGTTACATCGGTTGGACCTGCAAGGACTAACTTCCACCCACTAAGCTTTAATTGTGGTACCTTAATTAATTTAAAAACTTATATATGGTAGTAATTAAGTCATAATCTTGTCAAAGTTGTTGTAACTACTAAATAAATCCCATAATCTAGCAATTTCTAAAATTGGGTTGTACTGGTGACACTGTCCAGGGCAGAGATCTATTGGAGATAATTACGAGGAAAAAGTCATGTATTAATTAGCTTAGCAATTTTCTTTTAAAATTACAAAGCGTAAGTGACCGAATTTTAGAGTGGTTAGAACATAAGTTAGAACATTTGAGATATAAAAAAGAGTGAGCCTATGGTAATATGCATATCACGGATGGGTCCGTGATACGATTCAATATCTTCGTTTTTAAAGTTCTAACGGTCGATCCGAACCGTTCAATATGTTTTTCATATGAATATGTACTTGCCGACCAAATTTTACATTTTTTAGAATTTTTTTACTATTTTTTTAGGTAGGCAGAAAATCACTGTTTTTGGATGGTCCAGAATTTTCGGATCAAGTGATTTTATACCTATCTAAAAAAATAGTAAAAAAATTCTAAAAAATGTAAAATTTGGTCGGCAAGTACATATTCATATGAAAAACATGTTGAACGGTTCGGATCGACCGTTAAAACTTTGAAAACGAAGATATTGAACCGTATCACGGACCCATCCGTGATATGCATAGTACCATAGGCTCACTCAAAAAAAAATATTCATTTCGGTTCAGATAAGTTTTTACTTTGTCTCAACAAGTGTTTATTTCAAATTGAATAAGACGTGTTTTTTTTAGGGAAAATTAGTTATTTGTCATTCCAAAATTTTCAAATCTGAAAAATGTCATCATAAAATTATAAATCTGAAAAATGTCACTCTAAACTTAGTTAATTCTTAAATTTGCCACAAATACACAATTTTAATACTTTTTTTTATTAAAAATTAACTAAAAATATAGTTTTGAGATACGTATTTCTATATTTCTCTATATACCCTTCAGATCCCTCATTATACGTATCTCAAAACTGTATTTTTCAGTTAATTTAATTAAAAAAAAGTATAAAAATTTTGTATTTGTGGCAAATTTAAGAATTAACTAAGTTTAGAGTGGCATTTTTCAGATTTATAGTTTAGTAATGGCATTTTTCAGATTTGAAAGTTTTGGAGCGACAAATAACCAATTTTTCCATTTTTTTAATGTTTGGAGAATGAGTCTTATAAGTTTTAGACAACTATGGTATAGCTGTAAATATATATTTTGAATAGGTTTAAACTGAAATATAGAAAAATGTCTATTTCAAATTTACATGATTGCACTATTAATTAGAGATCTATTGGAGATAATTACGAGGAAAAAGTCATGTGTTAATTAGCTTAGCAATTTTTTTAAAATTACAAAGCGTAAGTGACCGAATTTAGAGTGGTTAGAACATCAAGTTTGAACATTTGAGATAAAAAAAAAATATTCATTTCGGTTCAGATAAGTTTTTTACTTGGTCTCAAACAAGTGTTCATTTCAATTTGAATAAGGTGTGTTTTGAGTCTATAAGTTCTAGATAACTGTGTTATAGCTGTAAATGTGTGTGTGTGTGTGTATATATATATATATATATATATATATATATATTTTTTTTTTTTTTTGATAAGCTTAAACTGAAATATAGAAAAATGTTGATTTCAAATTTACATGATTGTGCTTTATGATTTTTAGAATTTTCCTCTAAAGTGTATAGAAAGTCATATGGAGGGTACTTTTAAGATGTGAAAATTTGAGAATAGTTATCTTTTTTTTTTTTGAAATCATGGGTGTAAACGGATCAGGATTATCCGACGGATATCCGCTCCGAATCCGCTTATAGTCCGAATCTGAATTAAACGGATACGGATACTTCCGGATATAGATACGGATATTTTTTATATATGGAAAAATAATCCGGATAAGGATACGGATACGGATAATTCTGTGAGGATATAAACGGAGCGGATATCTGTATATATCCAGATCTGAAATTTAGTAGAAAAATTAAGATAATGGATTGGTTCTCTGAATAAATAAACAATTAGTCATACATAATTGCCACTTTGCAAATTTAAAAACTCCATTAAATTTTTGTCAATTTAGATAATCAAATTAGGTAATTTACAATTATGAAATTTTATAGAATTACTCATTATCCGACTATTATCCGCTCCATATTCGTATTTGAATCCATATCTATAGATTATCCGTTCCATATCCTTATCCCTTTAAGACAGATATGGTTTTAAATTTTGATATCTGTTTACTATCCATATCCGTATTCGTATCCGCTCGTTGAAAAATGGATACGGATACGATATTAGCATTATCCGCTCTGAATCCGCTCCGTTTACCCCCCCTAGTTGGAGGTCAAACCACCAAACATACTTTCAAACTCTTATGTATATTATAGAAAATTTTCTCACTTTATGAGTTTCGAATCCATGATCTCTCACATGGAAGTCATGTGTCTCTATCACTGGATCAAAGACGAATTGGTGAGGATATTTATATATTGTGGACCCAGTCACTAGTGGAAAATGTACTTTTAGTATCGGTTATTAAAGCCTATTAGTGTCGGACATCGGGGCGACACTGATAGAGGCGACACAAATTCCGGGACTAATCAGTGTCGGTTGTACAACCGATACAGAATCCAACAATTAGTATCGGTTATCAAGTGGAACCGATACAAAGTTAGAATTTCCGATCCGAAAAAAAAATTTTATAACTTATTTGTATCGGTTATTAACTCAGAACCGATACTAAATATATTTTTGTATCGGTTATTAAGTCAGAACCGATACTAAATATATTTTTGTATCGGTTATTAACTCAGAACCGATACTAAATATATTTTTGTGTCGGTTATTAACTCAGAACCGACACTGTAGCGTTTTTTTTTTTAAGGCTGAATGTAGGTATTTTCAAATTATTTGGCTGAATCAGCAATAACACAACAGTACAGATTCCAACAGTAACAATAGAAAATAATAGTAACTGCACAAAACTAAAATAGAAAAGTTCTTACAAGATTACATAACTCTGAAGGGAAAAACAGAAATCTACTCAAAACTAAAATGTGCGATAGAAAAAATTAACAGCCTACTAAACTGGAATATAAACCTAGAAAACTTTAAAGCTTAACTAAACAGAAATATTAAAATGCCCCTTGACATTACCCGCCCTTTATCATCTTGTAGAGACTCAAATAAAACAAGGGTTTCGTTGCAATTTTCCTTTCTCTTTACCTGACAGCCCTCTGTCTTGCCAGTAAGCTGAGGCAACCCTTGTTCTTGCGTGTTGGGGCAGTAGCTTTTCTGCCAGGAGTCCTAATGCTGTTCCGAGCAGACAATAGATGCTAATTTGGAAATGCATAAAAAAATTTCAAGTTGTAACAGCCCCTAATAGAGTCGCCTTATAAAAATTCACAATCAAACATTCACACAAGTCCTAACAGACAATAGAAAATCTGAAAATGCACAAGGCCGATTAGAGTCGAGCACAATTAATTTCTCACAAAATCACACACATTTCATAAACAATTCAAGCAAGAAGTGCACAAGGCTAATTTAGGATTTGATTTTGGTACCGTACCAGTAATACATGGTGATTTGTTCATAAATAAGCCAAATCCAAAATGAAATATTAATATGAAGAAACTAATTTATAGTAGAGGCCCGGTGAGATTTCAATTCAGGATATATATAGCCCTGATGTTAACCAACTATTGCTCTAAAAGCTTAAGCTGGTAGAATAGCTGGGGTCATTAATTTTTTTTAATTTTCAATAAAAACTGTGGAGAGAAAATACCGTCCATAGAATTCCTCAGCAATTTCTACAGCAAAGGAGAGGCGAGATATATCAGCCTCCCTAATCTACAATCAAAGGGGGAAGCAAACTTTACTTACAATTTTGAATAAACAAAAAGTAATTCTTATCATAGCATCTAAGTTCCACATTTTCCCCCCTTATAACTCAAGTCTAGTCCTGGTATTAATGTGCCAGCAGTGAGTAGCCTGACCTCTGTAAAGTCAAATAAAATAAACAAAGCCATATAAATACAATACTAGGTAAGAAGCAAACCGTCTCAGGGAGATTGTAGATAAGCACAGAGCTCAAAACAGTAGCCTGTGCAAAGATCCTACAATAAGATAATCAAAGGTAACATTAATCAGTAATACAAATACAAATTATTGCATTTTACAAATATACCCTTGTGAACTACTCAGGTTACCTAGTTTAATACAAAACATAAGAACGAGAAAACTTAGCAATATCATTTATTCGGGCTTATGCATCATTTTGCAAAGTTTAATACCAGCAAATTCCACAATTGATTTCACAATAAAAATCTCAAAGGCTCAAGGGTTTGATTTACATACTTGACACTACAATAACTCAAAACTGAGCAAGAACACGAATCAACAACAATCGACACCAATTTCGTGGCATACAACTAAAATCATCCCTCGGGGCTTATCAAGTGCAAACCCATAAAGATTAAATGAGAGAGATAGAGAGGAGGAATACGGCGATCCTCAAGACTCGCTTGAACTCACGCCTTTCTTGCCTCAGAAGTGGCCATCGGCTCCTCACGTAGTGCTCAGTCAACAAGAAAGCAATAAAGGAAATCGAGTAAAACCCCAAATTGAGTTTAGTTCAAACCCGTTGAAAAAGAAAGAAGGAGAGGATTGGAAAGGAAGATACCTTCGGAGAGAGAGCGAACTCAGAGACTTCACGCGATTTCTTTTTCCAAGGGTTTTTCTCTAGCAAACCAGCGAAGTGAGAGAGTCGGAGCTCCGCTTAGAGAGAGGATTGTGGGTTGATCCTGAGAGAGAGAGAGAGAGTTGGAGCTAAACCCTAGGCGAAGCGGAGGAATTTGAGAAGCCGCGAAATGAAAATGAGTAGCGGGAATGAAAAACAAGAAGTAACATAGGTTTCGCAATTAGTATCGGTTAATTAAAAAAATGATACTGAAAAATATTTAGTATCGGTTCTCATAAATGGGCGACACAAAAAATAAAATTTAGTATCGGTTCATTATCAAGGAACCGACACAGAAAGTTTTGTATCAGTTCTATATTAGTAACCGATACAAAAATGACACATTTAGTATCGGTTCTCTATAAAGAACCGATACAAAACGTTCTGTGTCGGTTCCTTGATAATGAACCGATACTAAATGTTATTTTTTGTGTCGCCCATTTATGAGAACCGTTACTAAATGGTTTTTGTATCGTTTATTTTTAATTAACCGATACTAAATGTATTTTTGTATCACTTCATTCAAAGAACCGATACTATTAGGGCGACACTGAAAGTCATTTTTCCACTAGTGAATATAAGTAAAGTATTGGTCAAATTATATTACATCTTTTCATTTTATGTAGTGGCCATTATTATTTGGTTGGTTACTACCACAAACTCGTTGAGAAAGTATTTTTTGAATTTTCTTAAAGTAACATTTAAAGGAACAATTGTCTGTATTCGCATATACCTTTAAGTAAATGGAGATCGGTATCAGAGGTTTGGTAGCATCTCTTCAAAAGCAATTAAGGCTTCTTTAATAAATTCGGTAGGATACTCCACTTCTATAAATAAAAAAATTAAAAGAATTCACATCTAACTTCAGGAAAAGAAAGGCAGAATGTAAGGTTCGGATTAAAATTCAATAGTTTCACACCTTTAGCAGCAAAGAGAAAGAGGAGAGATGTCTCATCAACAATCTCTCTTTCTTTGACTTTCATTGGATAATATTGAGACCACTGAGTGGATAGTGACCTAAAGTGGCGACAGCTTATTTTCTTTCTTCTCTTTGTTATCTTGGTATTTGACAATTTCATTTATTTAGAAAATAAAAAAAAATTGTCAGGAAATATATTTACATTTTTTTTTTAATAAATTTGTAAGTATTGAATTAATAGTTCAGTCCAGAACTATTAAACAGGGTTGGTGAGTTATTTTATTTGAAAGACCAGTATTTGCTGTATATTTTATTAGGAAACAATCAATTAATATCACAATATATCCTTACTAGCATCAGACCTTAAATTTGTCTCGCTTACAGTAACATCTATAGGAAAAATCTAAGTTAATTTAAAAAATAAATCATTCAAATTAGATTTACATAAAAAAGAAGTAAGAGCAATAATATGTGAATTTAAAACTATACTGGTTGGGACATATAGGTGCATTATTAAAGCAAAAATGTTGGATTAAATTAAAAGGCTCATTTTTTGAAATGTTTGATTGGTTAATTAGGTTTTGTAATTAATGAGAGGTCATACTGATAGAAACAATGAAATAGAAGGTTCAAACACATCCCAATCAGAATATCAGATCCAGGCAGACTAGTCGTCAACTTGTTACTGTCTATGCACCACATATTTTGGAAATTATTGCAGCTGAGAAATATAGAACAGTTATTTGTTTTATTTCAAGCCTGCTAAAAAAATATGTTTGGGTCATTTTCGTTTCAAGACGACTAAGAAATATATTATAAAATTTTGAAGAAACTTAGTGTAAATGACATTAGGATTCAGGAGAATTTCTAAATAATATTAACTTTTGATAAAATTTCATTCATTACATTAGGATTCTCCGGGCCCACTTCTCAGATATTTCTACTAATTAAATTAAACAAAGTTGAAAAAAAAAATGAACGACCAGGATAGGTCTTCTAGAAGGATTGTCGAGGTGCATTATAGATAAGCCTTCTAGAATAAAATTGGATGGGGCCCGCAATTGATATCATATTATTTTTTCAGTCACATGCGAGTTGCGACAAATTTATTCTGGATCTATAATCATGCCATCTCAATTTTCTCCTCTCACGGTGTATATGATGCTATCACGATGTCAAATTATTTCTGTCGTTACTTAAAAATATATACCATAAAATTTTACTTAAGTAAAAGTATGAAATTTTATTTTCAAATCATACCATCTCAATTATTTTTTCTATCACGATATCTATATATATATATTTTTAATATGGATTCGGATACTGACTGGATCAAAAATACAAAAATATTATTAAAAAAATACTAAAATTCATAATATTTATCTAATTATACTAGTGAATAACATAATTTGTTCATAATATATATTAAACTATTTGATACACACACCCTATTTAAATAAAGATAATTGAAATATAAAACTATATCTATATTAATATCCACATGTATATTCGAATATCAGATATCCATATTTAGTTTTTTCAAATACACATTGAATACAATTCGGATATTATCCACACCGTTTTCACATCTAATAATAACATTTGAAATTTCGATATTCGAATTTTGTCTTAGATTTCCCAATTAAATAATTAATGCCATAAATAATATCATTATGATGGGTCACATTAGAATTATTATTATTAAATATGCCTTATCATAGCTATGTAGAAGTACTTCTTGTCAGTATCTCTCATTATTGGCTCAAATAAAGTTTATATTTACAGACAATTAAATATATATATATATTGATAAATGACGTCAAAGTTCATGCTTAAAAAATGCAAATATAATTATCATTATTTAGATAGAGCACATCAAAATTAATATGATTTAACGTTTTTGGTTGTTTATCAGAAATAAAATAAAATCATTATAAATTACACCAATAAAAAATTTAAATTATACAAAATTTTATATATGTATAATTTTTATTGCATAAATTTTTCTAATTACTGTCAAGTGAGTTTATTGTAAATATAATACATTTTTTAATAAATAAGAGAGATTTATTGTGATAAAATTCTCACTGGGAGAGATGGTAAAAAAGGAAAATTATTATTTGTCTAGCAAAAGGAGGTGATTTGATTTGATTATCCAACAAAATTTTACTCCGAGTGAACTGAGAAAACGTTATACAGGGCATAGGCGAATGGAAAAAAGAAAAGAAAAAGGAAGAGATAAGACAAAACCACCAGTACAAATTCTAAACTCTAACGACAAAGTCGACAACGGCTATTGTCAGTTTCAATGCTTCCAAAAAGAAGCCAGCTCATCCAAACTGACCGCACTACACCCAAACTCGATTCTACCCATCCAACACTCTCCCACTTTCTCTGGCAGTGGGACCCACTCCCACCTCCCCACTATTATATCCTTTTCATCTGCAAACTCGTAGAATACGACGCCGTTCCGCATCTCCAAAGGATTGTACACGTACCCGCCTCTCTCTGTTCCGCACACCTCAACCGAGTAGCTCTTCCACATGTCATCATATCCCCCTTCACTTGGGAACAGCCGTTCTACCATCTCCCTCGGCATCTCCTCCTCAAATTTGTTATCTGCCCCCTGCAACGTCTCCCGGTTAACCTCCCAGAACCTCACCTTGGTCGTTGACTGACACGCTGGGCCCACTCCCACCACTAACAGCCTATCGTCCTGCCCAATTACAATAGCCCAAGACTGCACGGTAGGGTCGGGTCTCGGCTGACAGGTGGGTCCCCATTTCTTGGTCTTAGGATCAAACAATCCAACTAAGCCAGTCTTCTTCTCCATCACGTAAAGTCTGTCATCATAAGCCGCAACTGAAAGCCATGTGGCAGAAGTGGATCCATTGAACCCTTCCGGTATTGGCTCGGCCGACTCCCAGGCACCCGAGTGTTTGTCGTAAACCTCCACAGCCCCGACCTCTTCCCCTTCTTCCAGAACCATCGGACAACCGCCGCCGGCCACGACAACCCACCGACCAACCTCTGCCACGACGGCATCCTTCCTCCACACCTTCGGCGCCTTTGTCTCCTTCCTCCATGCGGTGCCAAACGGGTCCTCTGAAATAACCATCGAAGAAAGCGAGAGGCTGTGCAATCGATCTCCGGTGGATCCGCAGAGGAACACCATTGTCCCATGGGATTTTCGATTTGAAGAAGGCGAATTTTGTGGGAGGGATACCCAGGAGCTGGAGAAAGGATCGAAGGCATGAAGGGAGAAGATGGGGGAGCTGGGGTGGCAGAGGTGGCGGAGGATAAGCCAGGGGGAGCGGCGGGGTTGGCGACGGAGAGATGATCGAACGGCACAATGCCACTCGCGGGAGACGCGTGAGGCCGGGATGAGGTCAATCGTTGGCACCCGAGTCACCACTGCCTCCAAGACATCTCCGTACAGGTCCAGGTAGGGTTGGAGGAGATGGCTCTTTGCTTCCAGCGCTGATGTATCCATGGAAACGAAATCTAGTCCCATTGTCATGTATTGTATTATCTGATAATTTTATGGAATTGGAAAAGGGGCTATTGCCTATTCATGCGCATAGGCAATGATATGGTATGAAACATTGATATGATATGGACTCTCTATCTCTATATATACTGACCAAGCTTGTTAGGGACAGTACTACAGTAGGAGTCTAGTAGGATTGACTTTTAAGTTTAAAGTAACCTCCTAACTTGGGTGCGTGTCCTCTGAGATATCTCAATTTTAGCGTGACAGACGTGTTCGGTGCATATTCGACGGGACGTAGGGTACCAGTATTATGTTAGCTTTAAGATTCGTGCAGAACGTATTTGAACGATTGAGATATTCCAAAAAGTCACGCAAAGTTTGAGATATCTCAGAAGATGCGAATTCTCCTAACTTCAAGGTTCGGTGGATTTCTAGAGTGGGCTCTCTCATTTTACCTCCAATTGTTTGGATATCAATGGTGAAAACTAAATAATCTAGGCTGTTTATTTCAGATCAACGGTTAAGATCAGTCTTGATTTTCTATTACGACTCCGCACTGAATAGTACGATTGGAGAAAATACGAGTGCGGTTTGTATTTACCGGACGGTGGCTATCACGCTATGGCTATGGCCCTAGATTCGGATTCCAAAAATGTTATTTAATTTCTAGATTATTTTTTATTTGAAACCCGTAGGTAATTTAATTTCTAGATGGATAGGAACGTATAACAAAAGGGCACTACAATACAATATAATACAACTCGGCATATGTTGCGTGCGGAACCTGGAAAAGAAGAGGAGTTACAGTAGATATCGTAATCTTACCCGAATTCTGATAAAGGCGAGCTTAAAAGTCAATCCCACTTGTGCTCTTGGAAAAATTGCAAGCATCTGGCATTTGCATCTCCGACATTTCTGCTTTGGAGCCTCAGGTGCGCATTTGCGAACTTTTTTTTTATAAACCATAAATAGAAAAATTATTTTTAGGAAACTAATATGATTGATTCGGTATTTACAAAAAATCATAAAAAATGAGTTACCAACTCGTTTTGGATTTTTTTCCCCCATAGAACGAGTTGGCAACTCCCTTTTTTTTTTTTTTTTCAGTTTTTACGGAAAAAAAAACTGTTTTTTCAGTATGGAACGAGTTGGCAATTCGATCTGCAATTAATTAATTAATATTTTTTTTAGAATTTGCTTATAAATTATTTTCTAATCGAGTTAACGCGAGGTTTGAAAAACAAAAACATAAAATATGAAACACAATAAAACATAAATTAACATGAGACATTTGAATCCTCTTATTAATGTATACATATTGATAATTACTATAGGCGCAATTATATATATAATTAAACGTCCAACTAAAGAATTTCTCCAAAACAAACGAAAAAAATTACGCCTATAGTAATCACTATATACTAAATTGTGCTAATAGTAATTACTAAATTGTGCTAAAATTGATAATTACTATTGGTGTAATTCTTCTCGTTTGTTTTGGAGAAATTCTTTAGTTGGACGTTTAATTATATATATAATTACGCCGATAGTAATTATCAATATGTATACATTAATAAGAGGGTTCAAATGTCTCATGTTAATTCATGTTTTATTGTGTTTCACATTTTATATTTTTGTTTTTCAAATTAACTCGACTAGAAAATAATTTATAAGCAAACTTTAAAAAAAACATGAACAACTTAAGTCACTTTTAACTTATATTAGCAATTTAATCCTTATTTACATTAAAGAACTACTAAACATAATTTTAAGCAATTTAGTCCAAAAATACGGAGAGTTTCCTTCCAGAAGAGCGGTCCTTGAAATATCTCTAAATGTGGGTTCAGCAAAACCAATAAAAGATTGTACCGGGTCAGAAGATGTCAAGTATGTAGAATTGTAGATTACCCCCAATAAGTACGGCCCACGTGAATTAATAACAGAGAGAGTTTCCTTCTAGAAGATGACACCAACATTTTTTTTTTCTAGATGATCCGCACTGAGCTGTTGGACCATCCTTGATGAATTCGCATCCTCTGAGATATCTCAAACTTTGCGTGACTTTTTTGGAATATCTCAATCGTTCAAATACATTCTGCACGAATCTCAAAGATCAAATAATACTGGCCCATACGATTCCCCAAATAGACACCGGACACATCGGTCACCCAAAACTTGAGATATCTCAGAGGATACGCACCATCCTTGATGCGGCATCTTATAACAGAATTCGTATCCTCTGCATTAACTCAAAGGGAATCTTTTGAGTTAATGAATCTGGACCATCTGATCTGCATTAAGGTCCGTATAGACTGAATCCGTACTAATATTAAAGTACCATGTATTAAAATCAGACGGTTGAGATGCATTAACTCAGAAGATTCTCTTTTAAGTTAATGCAGATGATACGTGTTCTCTTATAACATCGTAGTGTTGCAAATATATCGGGTACGATGGTAAAATTATATCACATTCGTTTTTTTATATATATATATATATATAATTCAAATATTTAATTTAAATATTGTGATAATTTTTCATTAAATTTTTTTGTTAGGAAATAAAAATGAGGTCATATATATATAGATAATTCGGACATTTAACCATAGGATAAATAATATTTTTTTTATGAAAAACTTATTATGTCATTACAAAATATATACCTCTTTAAGAAAATTTAATCACCAAAATAATTAAATTTTTAATCAATAAATATCCAAACAAATATTCCTCTCTAACTATATACGGTTCCAAAACAAGCGGATAAAAAATGGATCTTTATCCATATCTGAATACGTACAAACAGAATTTGAAAAACTAAAAAAAAAAAAAATACAAATACGAATAAGTATCGGTATCTGCACACTATTCATATTCAAATATACAAATCCTAATACATATTTTGATAAGGACAGATAATATCCAATCTGTTTGCACACCAATAATTTGGTCCCAACTGTAAAATTAGGCTTTCTTCAATGGACCACATCATGATCCAATAGGATAAATGTTATCCATTAGGTTTTATCCATTGAAATTTAAATATAAAACATTTTTTATAAATAGATATCAATTACATATGATGATGATTCTTGTCTTTTTTAAAGAAGAGATTTAAGAAGACTTGATCTCCTCTTGTCGAACAATACATTTATGATAAGATGAACGATGGAGGTTTAATTCCTACGAAAACATATCTAAAAATATGAATATTATGGTTCCCATAAATTTATCATTCAAGCAAAAATTATATTTTGAAAATTTATTTATGCATTTATGTTTATTCATACAGTCTAAATTCTCTAATTTAACTATTCTAAATATAGGGATATCAAACTAGATGATATATTTGTTTTATCAAATAGCACTAACTTACAAAATCAATATTTCACAATATATATATAAAAAAAGGGAACTAGTTGTTGGTTTAGTAGTATAGAACAGTACTGTTCATCTGTGATGTTATGGATTCAAAATTCAAATAGAATATTTTAAGAACATTGCATAAAAATTAGAATGCTAAATTTATATTTTCTCAATAAGATCTCACAAAGAAAAATGTAAAAAAATGTGGAACAGTGTAAATTTATATCGGCCCAACACTGGAGCTGCAACATCAGCAACACCAAAATTGTACTTTTTATCTCAGAAGCTCAACTAGTCTTTCTAATGTTTCTTTAAGATTGCTAGTTGTCAAATTGCTAATATTATACCTTATCCAAGGTCAAAGCTAAAAAAAAAAAACCTCATCCAACGTTCCTTTTCGAGTTAGAATACCATTAATTAGTGGCTAAGTCTCTACCACATCTCAAATTGAAATAATATATCCCCTGTTTCGCCGCGTTATCTTGCGGGCTTGTCACTTGGCAAGAGAGAGAGAGGGGTATAAATTCCTGTTTTTGTGAGATTAGCATTCTAGTGATAAGTTTCCTGTTTTCTTTAATGTATATTTAGCTTTCTCCTATTAATTACTTTGATTTTGACATTATTGTCTTTAAAAAAAAAAGACATTATTGTTTTTCTTGAAAAGAGAGATATCGCAGTTAGCTAGAAAAAAAAAAGTCTCAGAACATTACCCAATAGTCGTGAGTTCGATTTCCCTCATGATTTTACAGTCTCTGCAAAGGTAAAAAAAAAGAAGACATTATTGTCTTTCTTTTTCTTTCCAGCTGTATCCTTGAGTTTCTTGAATTCGGACCACCTCAGATACTGAATCAAACAAATTACAAACAGACAGTTCAAATTAGTTCTTTTAACTTGACATGAATTTCAAAACAACTTCTTTATAATTTTTATAGACACCGAATTGATTTTGTTCGGGCTCCGTCAGTTTGCAATTTGCTTAAGTACATGAAAGGATACAGATCCGGTTTCTTTTGAAATCTTTCTACTATAGTACTGTACTAACAAACATTGAAATATTAAAGTGAAAATTAGATCGGCGACCAACCGTCAATAATTGAATTGCAACCAATCAATTTTTTTATGACCGTTGATAATATTTTAAATAAATAGAGTTAGATATGCAGACATATTCGTTATTACTATTATATCGCAAATAATAATGCTATTCAGAACAGTGAAAAAGTTGTTTGAATTACATATTTGGAATAAAGTTTGGAGGGAATAGCTACTGTTTAATAATTTATGTGCAAGATTAAATATAATACAATATAATACTAATTCAAATATTAAATATAATATAATATTATTTTAAATATTAGATTAGTGTTAAATAAAATATTATATTATATTAAATATAATATAATATTAGTTTAAATATTAAATGTAATATAATATTATTTTAAATATTAGATTAGTATTAATAAAATATTAGATTAAATATAATATAATATAAGTTTAAATATTAAATGTAATATAAATGTAATATAATATTATTTTAAATAATAGATTAGTATTAATAAAATATTAAATTAAATATAATATTATATAAGTTTAAATATTAAATGTAATATAATATTAGTTTAAATATTAAATGTAATATATTATTATTTTAAATATTAGATTAGTATTAATAAAATATTAGATTAAATATAATATAATATTAGTTTAAATATTAAATGTAATATAATATTAATTTAAAAATTAGATTAGTATTAAATAAAATATTAGATTAAATGTAATATAATATTATTTTAAATATTAGATTAGTATTGAATAAAATATTAGTTTAAATACAATATAATATTAATTTAATTATTAAATTTAATATAATATTATTTTAAATATTAGATTAGTATTAAATAAAATATTAGATTAAATATAATATAATATAATATTAATTGAAATATTAAAATATAATATAATATTATTTTAAATATTATATTAGAATTAAATAAAATATTATATTAAATATAATATAATATAATATTAATTTAAATATTACATGTAATATAATATTAGTTTAAATATTATATTAGTATTAATATAGAAAGCAACAAATGCTATTCCATGTTTTTGTAAGAATAGTGAATAACAATGCTATTCTAAGAACAGTAGCTATTCCAAGTAGCTCTATTTCTCGTTTGGATGCATCTTATTCCGAATAGCATTGCTGTTCTAAAAACAGTAGCTATTCTTGTGCATCCAAACATACCCTTAGTGTTCACTATAACTTGTAATTTAAAAATAACTAGTCATATGACCATCACTTTATTAAAAAACCTGAAATTAATAGATGATCTATAACTCAAACAAATTTGAAACATTAATTTTATATTGAGTCATTAATTTTACAATTCAAATGGAATAATTTGGATTAAAACTGGCCTGTAATCCTCATTATAATTAGATGAAATGAGCTTGTACAGAATCATTTGATCAAAATATAATTTCTTTTTCGATAACTTTTTTTATAAGAGACCAGATAAAGATTCTTAATTGTTTTATTTGAAAACAGTTCAAATTCACTAAGAATCGCTAAATGAAGTCTATAATATTAAGAAGAACTAACAATCTAGAGAAAAACTTGGTGTCAAGGCATAAATTGTTTGATTGGAAAATAGTTCAAATTAGTTAGGAATCATTAAATGAAATTTATACAATTAAGACAAACTAACTGTTAAGATAAAAACTCGGATGTCAGGGGAATAAATTGTTTGATTTAAAAATAGTACAAATTAGTTGGAAATCGTTTAATACTTTAATGATGTCTAGACAATTAAGAGGAACTAACACTCAAGACGAAAAATTGATGTTAAGGAATAAATTGTTCGATTTGAAAATAATCCAAATTAGTTGGGAAATCGTTTAATGAGGTATATACAATTACGTGTTGGAGACGGGTTATAGGAGTGTCAAGGTGTAATTTCATCAAACACATTGCAGGCATACACAAATATCCGCTCAAATGAAAAAATATGAAACGCACAAGAGAAGAAAACACATCAAGCCAATCAAGCACAAGAAACTTATTATAACCTGACTTTGTTATACAAATATTTAATGAACTATAAATAATAATTTCTAACAAATAAAAAAATTAATGTAATAGGTAATTATACTTTGTAACGCTGATAACTAACCAAAACAAATTATACATAAATTCAAATGAAATAAAATCAACGAAAGCAAAATAAAATATAAGAAGGAATCAAGAATTTTTATATAATTAAAAGAAAATTGTAAATCAAAATTAACAAAATAAATGTTTGTAAAAGAATTAATTAATGAACATCTAAAAACAAATACAAGATATTTTGAATGAAAAAAAATGTGTAAAGATTAATGGTCAAATCATCCAACTATTATTCACAAGAATTACTAGAATCTGCGCACTATCACACGGAGAAAAATGCTCTTCGCCACTAGACCAATAACTGATTCTCAAATTTAAAATTTAATTATAGTGTCACTAACATGCAGACCGACATACCATCTCACACTAGTGTGGATGTAACCTCTCATGTTTGTTTGGTACATGATATGTTTTGAATTGACATATCTCTATATCAATTCTTATTTTCCCTTTTAATTTCTTCTAGAAAAATCTCTAGGATTGATGAGTTTGTATCTGCACCACAAACAATTTCAATTAAAAAAAAAAATCTGTATTCTTATTTTATAATAAATAATTTTCTTTTCCATCCTTGGATCCAATTCTAAATTTCAAACTAATTCTTGAAATGTTGGACAGACTTTCAGACTTTATGTTGAAAATTTCTACATGTCTAAATATTCACAATTTTATTTTACAAAGTCAAATGTCGTAATTTTATTGTTCTTGGTAAAAAAAAAAAAAAAAAAACTAGTCTAAAGTGTTCAGGTGGAATTCTTATCTTCTGAAATTTATATTGTTATTTTAATCGTCGTATCATTTTCGATGCTAAACTAAACCAATGCAATTTTAGAAACTTCCAAAGAATTTGTCTTAACTTAATATGCACGGATGCTGCGTTATATTATGAATTATCTTCCTTGGCGATAGAGATGTATGTTCTATAAATAATTAAAATATTGATATTATTGCCAGGTCATAGATTTAAGTGGAAGCTCTCAATCACCAATTAATTAATTAAAGCTGTGGGGTTAGCACATCGCATCGTTCTGTCTGTCTGCCCTCTAATTAATATTAATTATAACTATCAAGTTTCAAAAAAAAATATTAATTAGATTGCAGTTGAGTTGAATCCGGGATATATCCCTTCCTATTCTACTTAATGTAAAATATTATTAATAGAGCCGTGAGCAGGGCAAACCATAGTTATAGCTGGGGAATGCTAAACCACCCCAAGATTTGAAAATTTGTATTACTAAGTATATAGAAACCATATTAATTTGTTTGTTTTGCATGTATAAGCCCCCAATAATAATATAACAAAGTT
>CAXKVW010001554.1:0-37111 GCA_964058825.1 Carex arenaria
AGTTAAAAAAAAATGTAAAATTTGATCTCCAAGAACATTTTAATATAGAAATCATGTTGAACGGTTTGGGTCAACAGTTTGGACTTTTAAAATAACAAAACTGAATTATTGTAAGATGTTGTAACTTACAAATATTGTAAGTGCATCTTCCCTCCTCTCTCTCTATCTTCATATGTCAGATTTAAAAAAAAAAAATCAATTTCTGATTATACTTAAAGAAATTTAGATATGCATTACTAAATTTTAAATAAATTTCTAGATATTTATCTAGGAACTAATTATGCTATAACCTTATAGTTAATAATAATAAAAAAATATTTATACGCCTATGGTGTTACTAACAAGTTTATTTTTTTTTTTGTATTTTTTTTTTCTGAAGTAGGTATTAGCTGCTAGCTAGGCCATTTATTTACAAGAACCAAGGTCAACTGCCTTTCAATTGGGCAATTAATCAAGAATTTCATGTCAGTCAATGATTAAACTTAAAGTACAAACAATGCATGTGATTCTAGCGGTACTTGCAGAAGTAGTCACTAAAGTCGTCATTGTTAATTTGTTTTATTACAATATTACGCTAGCGAGGCTAATCTGAATTAAATACTTTTATAGGATCCAAATTTCCGTGACTTTCACTTCACAGCTTTTATTTTGTGCAACAAAAATGTGGTTGATTTAAAAAATTATTTTTTAAAGCCAAAGTTAATTTGACAGAAGTGCTTTAATTTTTATTATGATTATCTAATACAGCTGTTTTTTTGTTTGTTTGTTCCTTTTCCTTTGGAGCAATGCCACAAAACGGTTCCTATTTATAATCCGAGGGAAAAAAAAACAAGAAGAAGACCGGCATTTTTTTTCATAACCAAAAAAATAAATAAAGTAATATTAATAACCACGTTTTAAAAAAAAATTCACTCATAACCAAACTGTCCCAAAAAATAAATAAAATAATATTAATAACCACGTTTTAAAAAAAAATTCACCCATAACCAAACCGCCCTGGGACGGTTTGGTTATGATTGAATTTTTTTTTAAAACGTGGTTATTAATGTTACTTTATTTATTTTTTTGGTTATGAAAAAAAGTGCCGGAGAAGAAGACATAGCTAATACTAACTTTGATTACTTAATAAAAAATAACAAAAAATATCTCATAGTTTTAATCCAAAAATATTAAGAAAATGTCCAATGGTTAGGCAGAAGACTTCTGGCTTGACTTCAGAAGCCGGGTGATTGATGCAAGAGCATGTGCACATCAATGTTTTCAAAATTCAAAGTTTTGAAGGAGTCAGAGATCCAAACAGCACCAAGTTGAAATTTGAACCAACTTGTTTGTCAGAAATTATTGCTATGGCCAGATTTTATGAACAATCACTTTCGAAATTGTGAAGGGTGAAATAGTCGGAGGCTGATTTTAAGATAGCGTAGGGATGTTTAACAACCTCTATGTGATTTTGAAAAGTTTTATTATCATGTATAGAAATTTGATTAATTTTTATTTTTATTTTTATATAGTTCAGTTTTTCTCATAAAATATCAAATATGTACTTGTTTGAATTCTAATAACAATATATTGTGCATTTGCACATATTATATGTTTTTTTATGTTTCAGCCCTTCTCCCTCCTCAAATTTAAATTTTCTAGTTCCATTTTTAAAAAAATAGTACCAACAAAATAGATGACAGTTTTGAAAAGTCTCATGAATTATCCTCAAAATTCAACTGCTTGCTCTCTGAAGCTCAAGGACCTATATTAAGTCTTTCAATTAAGAATCGTAGATATAGTACAGTGGAACAAACTCTCGTCTCTCTTCTAAGAGGACGCATGTTCAATTTTGAAAATAACATCCAAAAAATGCTGGAGTGTATTAGAGCCCTGTATTAAAAAAATAGTCTTTTAATTAAGCATTGGTTCACAATTTTTTTTGACATTGATAAAACATTAAGAAAATAATCGCTCTCCTCACGATAAATACAAAACTGCATGCTTGTTTGAATACAACCGCAAATAAGAAAATTTTGTTTTTTCAAATAAAGTCGGAGTCTAAACAATCCAATAATTTAATATCTACGAAGATACTTTATTCAAATTTTAATATGATCTCTCAAACAAAGAGCAATATATTTGTTACTAGACTAAATACCGGTTCTTCGGTAGAAAAGTTTAGTTAGACGATAATAATACTAACTTGTTCCGTTTTCCGTTTAACACACATTTATGTAATTAAGATAGTGTCATTGGTAGCAATTATCAAGGTAGAAATGAGTTGGCATGCACAAAAAGTCTTTTAATTAAGCATTGGTTCGCAATTTTTTTTGACATTGATAAAACATTAAGAAAATGATCGCTCTCCACACAATAAATACAAAACTATATGCTTGTTTGAATACAACAGCAAATAAGAAAATTTTATTTTTTAAATAAAGTCGGAGTCTAAACAATCCAATTATTTATGATCTCTCAAACAAAGAGCAATATATTTGTTACTAGACTAAATACCGGTTCTCCGGTAGAAAATTTTAGTTAGACGATAATAATGCTAACTTGTTCCGTTTAACACACATCTATATAATTAAGATAATGTCATCGGTAGCGATTATCAAGGTAGAAATGAGTTGGCACGCACAAAAGCTTGTAAAATTATTAGTATCAGAATTAGAGGCGGGTCAAGGGATCATTTGATGCCTTATCAGCCTTGTAATTAACTTTAGTTGGTACATTTTCAGTTTGAAAATTATTAATATGACCTGCGGAATATATGTACGTACATCATGTTAATTAATTAACACGCTACATGAGTTGCATTAATTGTGGCTTTTTTTTTTTTCTAGTAAAAGATAGATGTTATTGACCCGTTGGCGTCTTCTCTTAGATGGTCTGCTGAACCAAATGGGAAACAGTGATATTGGATGTGATTGCTAAGTATTTTCTAAATTTTTTTTGTGCCTCCTATATATCAAGAACGAATTTAAATATGCTAAAATCCGAGATTATCTGAAATTCCTGAAATTCGAGATCTGAGCTGTTTAACTTTTTCTGTGCACGCATCTCAGAACAATTGATTTTTCCGCATACGCATCTTGGAACAGTTCGACGGTTGGATCTAGATTGCATGAATTTTAGGAACACTATTCATTCATCTCGAATTTCAGCAGATTTGGATCCTACCAAGAGAGAACTTTGTGCTTCCATTTTTTCTTAAGAATTTTTTATTTTTATTTTTCAGAACAAATGGGAAAACAGTGGGTTTAATTTGGGTCTTTGAGTTTTTATGGATAATAATTATATTTGTTTTAGCGCATATATTCGGTAAAATCACAACTGCTAGAATTACATTTTATCTGGTAGAGAACCGCAGCTGATGATTTCTCAGGAGCAAAATTTGGATGAAATGACAGTAAGGTCAAACGGACATTGGACCAAATTTGATCTGACATATGGTTGAAACCGTTCAATCCGCATTAAAATTCGTGCTTACTTAATCTGCACGAATGTTAAAGTTTTCGAATGAATCTTAATGTTAATTGAATGGTTATGAATATGCATTAAACCGAATTTAATTTGATGCTCATTGGACCGCCTGATTCCCCAAAATATAACGAAAAATAGGAAATTGTGAACGACAATATACTTAAAATTGTGATTTTTTTTTTATCTTGAAGGAACACTCAGAGAACTGCAAATTCTTATCCCAGGTTCAAATCTGGGTACCCAGCAAAATAATTAACATTTCTTGTTCAATATCCTATTAACAAATTTGGACAAAGCCTTGTCGTGCAATTTATTCACCTTGTTGTGTAATCTGTATATATCTTAATTTGAGGGTTGCAATTTTCAAACTTCACGGTTTGTACTTCAAAGTTTTAACTTTTAACCAATGTGTTGAGTGTGTCATTGACAGCTCAGTTGGATAAACCTGAGATCATGCAGATGCATTCTATATACATGGAACTCTACTGTTGTCTGTAGTGCAAATTGAACATCATTCCTGAATCCTGAATACGTACACTTTGGCAATTCCAACTCGGAACACAAAACTTACTCATCAGTGACACAACGAGATTAATTAATTTAAAGTATTTGTATCATCAAGTTATATTAAATGTAAAATTTAGAAAATTCTGGATGTTTCATTTTAGCACTATTTTCTTGGTCGTTTAATTATTTAAAATTTTATATTGTTTTATCATCTGATCCGCGTTAGATTTTTTCGGAGAGGAGGGGAAACAAATCGTGTTTCTGAATTAACCATTAATTAAATCCTATATTTCTATTGTCATATAATTATGTTTTTGGCCTGTATTCATGAAAAAGTTGTTTAAATTAAGTGTATAAGTTCACTGAAAGTGCTGATCAGTACATTGAGATATACCAGGGTATATTTTGGGTGAGTGTAAACATTACTCTCTACTCTACAGAAATATTCTCACACTCAAGTTACCGAATGAAAGATACAAGAAAAACATGCCAAAAGAAAAGAAAAAGAGAAAAGATAAGAAATAACGTGCTACTTAGATAAGGATGATTATGAGAAGGAATTATCTAATAAAGGCTGTGAGTTTAGGTACACACAGAGAACTTGAGTTGATATCAATCTAAAATTCGAGTCACTTGATCTGTTGACAGTAATTAAAATTGCAAATGTTAATAACAAAGAATTTATACCTTCTCCGATTAGGGAAGGAAGGAAGTAATTTTGGTGATTTATATCAACTCAAGAGCACCTAATTAGTAATAATGAATTGCAAACTTCATGACATTAAATGCATAAGTACATATTTTTACATGTTAATTACTTAATTGTTTAAATATATTATTTTCAAACTTTGTATTTACAATTAAGATTTCTAATTAATTATCAAAATTTATATATATTTTTTATGAATTGGCAGTGGCTGCCAAAAATTTATTGCAAAATGTTTATATATTTTTCTCAATAAGATTCACTCTTAATATGTTTTGTATTGGTGGATAAAAGAAGTAGAGAGATGGTATTTAAAAAGCAACATTGTACAGGCGCAACAAAAGACAGATTCGGAGAAACCAGATGAGGCTTCAGGATATGCTTTATTAGGACTTCGTTTGGTATCTATCTCTGCTTTATTAATTCCTTGATTTTGTTATTCTATCCACATTCAACACGGCAATACCTAAACAATCAAGCACACAAGACAACATAGAACCAGCAGATTTCTCATACACCTTCCAGCTGGAATTTAATAATTTGTGGCAGATACAGACCGGTATGCTGTACTGGTGAATTTAATTCCATCCTACTATGGGACCCCTGCATTTCATTTTATTTATTTATTTATGAATTAATGTTCTTAATAATTATTAAGGAACCTACTTGTCAGTAAATTGTCACACAATATGATGTGTCCATATTGGCCCCATGAAATCTAAGCCCACTTGTTGCACACTCTGGGCAGATCACTCTTATGTTTAGCACACACCGTGTGCTATGAATGTGAGACCATGCCTCAATTGAATGCTAGGGGTCTAGAGGGGGAGATGCATGAACCTCTTTTATTGACCTTGTTGCAGTAATCTCTGTAGTGATTTATGAAGCGAGTTTATCAGGGTTTGAACTTTGGGTAAAGAGCGGTGAAATAGTTCATAGTTATATCTGAAAAAAAAAACAAATATTAATTTAACATGTTACTATATTATTAGTTGCACCAAATTTAGAATTTAGAATTATGAATTAATTCAAAAGTTTTTCCTACTAGCTAGCCTATTCTGTGTAGCTCGCTTTAATTGATCATATTTGAAATTTGTTCTGTGTGTGATCAAGTATATATGTTATTATTGTGTTTGATTGCTAATTTATCATATATGTATATTTTGTTAGAAAGAAAAACAATGCATGGTATGAAAGATATATTAACTAGTTTATAAAATGGTAATACCTCAGTTATGTTAGTTATATAATAATAAATCAAATAGTTTATAAATTGTATACTCAGCTCTTAATTAATTATATGCTTCCTCAGTAAAGATAAATTCCAAACCAACTTTCGACACACACATATACATGATTATATTTATAAATAAAAATACATATATATGATCATCTAGTAAGTCGATATATGATATCAAACCAATTCTGTCACATGTTTACAAAATTAACGAAAAATGTGAATGGCAAAAATCAAATTAAATTCGACCTATTTAATTATCTAATTATTTTTGTGGTAAAAATGTGGGTTCAGTTTTTCAAATTTCTGTTTAGCTGAATGAACTTGCAACACAAATGCAACAGCAATAATACAACAAGTTTTAGACAATGGGAGATGGGTAAAGATACTTGTCTTCGCCTTTACCTTCTGATCAATCTTATCTGAATACAATTGGCAGATCAAACCAGCAGCCGTAACCCGGTAGAAATAGAATCTACTATAAATCAAACAAATAAATTTTTAATTATAATACCCATGCATGCATGAAGATATATTCCTTTGTTTTCTCTGTTCCTTAGTCCTGGAACCACAGTATGGCATGGTTGCTTTTCATACATGACAACCTGTTCCAATAATATCATTGTCAATAAACTAATTTAGGCACACACCCTCTTGCACATTCGTACCTCTAAAAATGTAGTTTATGTTTGTCAAAGATTTGATAATGTCATGCATTAATTATATATCATCAGTCTTAAATATAAGGCTTACTTGTATCTCTAACTATACATACATCTCATCATCATTTTTTTACCTAAATACAATTAATGTTGTGGTGCGTTCAATGAATTGGCACTATTTTACTCGAATAAAAACATGCAATTAAAATCGATACAGCATTATTTATGGAATACAATTAATGCACTCGTAGTGAAAATAAAAATGTATCAACTTATATATCAAGCTCCAAGACAGGTGACATGACATATTGTGCACAAAATTGCGGAGAAGTTTGGCCCCGGAACAAGGAGCTAATTAATTAAGTGGATTACTTGATAATTAATATATATTTTTCTTAGTACAACAGAAAGATTACTTGATAATTAATTAAGTGGATATGGATGCCAGGTCAAATTATCCAAAGGAAAAGCAAAAAGTAATTAATTCGAGTATCTAAGCAAGGAGCAAAGTTGGAAACAACACTTCTATCCTACAAAGCATGAATCAGAACTCTCCAGTCTAAGATCCACCGGAGAACTTTGAATACCTTTCCTTTTCTTTTTATATATATATACATCGACGCATATATAGCACTCTCCAGCATAACACTAAAGAAATAGTTTGAGCTCATTGAGTCCTTCAAAAAATTCTCTCTAAAACATAATTTATTGCATTCTAACTGGCAAAATGGGCCACAACAAACCAGGCTAATTAAGTTGAATTCTACTTAACATTAAATTTTCATAATTAGTACGTAGTAGGGAAATTTAATTATCTTTTTTTTCATAACCTGCACATAGAAAGAGACTACCATACTACATTCATTGTGCCTCTACCGCACTTTATATATATATATATATATAGATGGACTATGGTGAATTGCAAAGTAAGAAGTCATTTTTACTTCATGCCCATATTTTTATTTTGAAAATTCAAACAACCAATCCGAACCGCTCAACATGTTATCTATATTGAAATGTGCTTGGAGACTAAATTTTACATGTTTTGGAATTTTTTTACTATTTATTAAGCCACTTTGAAAATCGCCAATTCAATGGTCCAGCAAATTTTACTGTTTTACTATTCACCCGGATCTACGATTTTCAAAGTGGCTTAATAAATAGTAAAAAAATTCAAAAAAATGTAAAATTTAGTCTGCAAGTATATTTCAATATGGAGAAAATGTTGAGCGGTTTAGATTGGTTGTTTGAATTTTCAAATTAGAATACGAGCGTGAAGTAAAACGTTTTACTATTCACAACTCACTATAACCCATCTCTCTCTCTATATATATAATACACTCACGACATGACATTTAATATATTATATTCGTTGCTAATAATATGACTAATGATTAATTATATAACTATCACATATACTAATTTCACGGTATGCTTACAAAAATTAACACTTGGTCCAAAAAAATATAAATGAAAGGTAAATTGGTCTTGTGCATAATAAAAAAAAAATGCAAATCCACATTTGCATCATATGTACACGTAATTTGACATAATACAGAGTAAAGTAACCTTCAATTTTCGAAAATAAATCTGCTGCGATTCTTTAGAAATCGCAGGATCCTGCTTGTCCAGATCAAACCATTCATTTTTTTGAAATACACGAATCTCAAAGCAGTTGATTTTTAGATACGAATCTCAAAACAAATGAATGGTTTGATTTGGACAAGCAGAGACCCTGCTATTCTAAAGAATCGCAACAGATTTGTTTCGTCAATTTCCACCTTTCATAAGAAACCCTTGTGTTCTATTTTTATTTAAAAAAAAAAACACTCTTTAACTTTTTTTTCGATTGAACCCTATACTTACCGCTCAATGAAAGATAAGAATAATATTATACACTTATATAATCATTGAGGACCTTGCGTCAGACATTTTTTAAAATGTATTTTAGGACGCTTAAAATCTTTATTATTCTTTAATATCTTGATTCCAGAAAGAAATATGCCGGAAAGTTGCAAAAGTTGTTAACTGAACCATGGAGGATGGAGGTCTCAAGTTCTAGCAAAAATGGAGAGAAGGCGAATCTGACCTAAGCCCGTGGTCAGGAGCAGCAAGTTTCAGGGGGGGATGAATTTTCTACGGTTTGGACCACACTTTTGTCATGTGAACGCACACACGGCATCCAATCCACTTCGCCATTTGCTTTGTGGGTCCCATTCCTTATTACTATTCATTTCACCGGGCCCCACCCCCACGCCATTTTTCTACCACATTTGAACCTTCAAGGGTTAATCGGTGCCTTGATGGCCGTTGACATGGTAAACCTGTTCCACCACGTGCCAACTTGATTCTTGCCTCTTGGGAATAGTTGGTACATCACAAGGAACGCGTATCCTCTGCATTAACTCAAAAAGAAATATTTTGAGTTAATCAATCTCAACCATCTGATTTTAAATGGAGCTAATCCGGCTACCCCTATAACATAGAAGGTCTTTCAATATTTGTGCAGATCTAGTTTGCACGAATCTTAAAATATATTGGACGGTTGATATTCATTAACTCAAAAGATTTCCTTTTGAGTTAATGCAGAGGATACGAATTCCATCAGGAGAAGGCCAGAATGTGAATTTCTTGCTCAAAAAGAGGAAAAAGAAGGGTGAGAATGCGATTGTTTTGCTGAAAAAACAGAGAGACGTGATTTCTAAAATGTCTTTGCCTGTATGTTAGGATGATTCAGAATACAATAAATTAAATTAAATTAAATTTCTCACAAGCTTGTGTAAACTTAATTTAAATTCTAAATTTCACTTTTAAAACATTAGTATTATGTTAGGCCTTTTTTAGGCTATGCAGTCACATGAATTTTTCACAGAAAGCAATAACAAACAATTAGTTATTTGTGCTTGAAAAATATTTGGTGTTAACTTGAAATTTCACATGTACATGTTGTGAACAAATGAAACTTTAGTACAAGTATTGTATACAGATTTGACAAGGTTTTGGATTACGAGTGAGTCTATGGTACTATGCATATTACGATTTAGTCCGTAATATGGATTAATATTTTTTTTTTCAAAATTATAACAGTTGATCCGAACCGTTCAAAATGATTTTTATATGAATATGTATTTGGTATTCATTTTAAAAAATAGTAAAAAAAATTCTAAAAAATATAAAATTCGATTTACAGGTAAATATTTATATCGGAATTATGTTGAACGGTTCGGATCGACCACTAAAATTTTGAAAACAAAAATATTAACCCGTATTACAGATCAACCCGTAATATGTATAGACTCTCTCTTGAATTACGGTCCAAAGATTAAATATATAAACTAATGCAAGGTGTTGATTTTGATCATTGTAAAAATACTTTACATGTCATAAAAATAGTAAGGTATTAGTTTTCTGATGGAGTCCCACCTTGGGGATCATCAGTTTAGGTCAGAAAGTCCGAAACCAGGAACTGTAGACATGGTCTAAACAAAAGAGCCAGTCCCATTAGTTTCCGTTTTTGACCACCGCACACCAGACCCATGATTTACAAGATGGATATATATATCTTATCATAATACTATTATAAGCAAAACAAAATCAATAAAATATTATTAACATTTCCCCTCTCTCAACGCCCAACCAGCAAACTGCAGATATGAGATTACTACTGCAGTGCCCCTTGTTAATCTCCATCTATATAACCCTCCTTGCATAGCTTCACACACTACAAATCAATTAACCCCAATTACAAAGACCAACCAGAAACTTCCATTTGTGACATCTCAAATAGTAAGCAGATATGACTACAACTCTCATCCTTGAAAACAAATCCACATCAGTAGACCCTTCTTCCACTTCATCCTCTCAATCACCACGGGAACTTCCGGTTCCTGCAGCGCCGCATTTGTCGATGCCTCCACGGCGACTACCTTCATCACAGTACAAAGGAGTAGTGCCGCAACCAAATGGTCGTTGGGGCGCTCAAATTTATGAGCGGCATAGTCGTGTTTGGCTCGGCACATTCGACTCAGAAACTGCAGCTGCAAAGGCTTACGATGTTGCAGCACAACGGTTCCGTGGTCGTGACGCCACCACGAATTTTTGCCCGCTATCTGAATCCAACCCCTCCGATCTCCAACAACTCCAATTCCTCAAGTCACATTCCAAATCTGAGATCGTTGACATGCTAAGGAAGCACACGTACAATGACGAACTCAGTGCGTTCACCATGTCTGCTGCTTCCACTTCTTCTGCTACGTCTGTTGTTACTGCTGCTCAAATGGCTGCTTCTACTGTCACTGGTAAAAGCAATGTTCCTTATTATGAACATTTATTTGATAAAACTGTAACTCCGAGTGACGTAGGGAAGTTGAACCGATTAGTGGTGCCAAAACAGTATGCTGAAAAACACTTCCCCTTGAGCCCAACAATACTGGGTGCAACTGCATGTACCGGGGAAGGGGACGGCCAAAACAAAGGGCTTCTTTTAAGCTTTGAGGATAAAGGAGGCAAAGTTTGGAGGTTTAGGTACTCATATTGGAACAGTAGCCAAAGTTATGTTCTAACAAAAGGGTGGAGTAGGTTTGTGAAAGAGAAGGGGTTGCGTGCCGGAGATGTGATCAGCTTTCTTCGCACGATGGGACCTGACAAGCGGCTTTTCATAGATTGGAAGTTGCGACATGTAAATGCTTTTGCCGTAGAAACACCAGACGGGCTGCCGGTAAAAGGAGTCGTGCGGTTATTTGGGGTGAACTTGATGATGAGTAGCGAAATTGCAGTGGCTGCAGAAAAGGTTGAGTCTAGTGTTGTAGAGGATGCAGGATACAGTTTGAAGAGGAGTAGAGGCATGGAGAATGATTCACTTGTAATCAAGAAGCAATGTGTAGAAGCTTAGTGTAGAAGACATGCTTGCAATATGTCTTAACATGTTTTTGGTCCATTTGTTCGTTCCTAATTAAATTGTTAGGCTGCTTGTGATTTTCGAACATGTAAATTTTGATGAATTTGACAATTTGTATACTGAATCAGAACTAGGAAATGAGACAAATTAATAATTAGTGTGTTCATATTTGTTTTGCCCTGGAAATTCCTAAGTGAAGAAATCCATAGTGTAATACCTGGGGGTTGAGGATTTAATTAATTCTGTTGCATGGTTGAATAATTTAACCATGGTCAAAGCTGAATTTTGTTGTTTAGCTTAGCCAAGTGCCGACGAGAAACAATTGGCTAACCTGGATTAGGATATATCACTGGCCGGCTCTCAAACTTTTCAACGTAAGAGTTGGTAAGATGCCTAACTATGACAAAATATCTACTATCTAGTCAGTTAATTATATTCTTGGATATAGACCAGGAATGCTAGCCTCACAAGTCATTTGACCATTCATTTTAAACTTCTGTTGCAAGAAAATGATTCCAGCACCAATCCAGAAACCAAAGTTTTCTAGAATATACTAAATGCGGATAAAAGCCAAAGAAAATTAAATGTTCAGGCCTTCAAGGACAACCGTTGCGTACACAAAAATATCTTGCTGATGATTAATTTGTCAATCTTTTCAGTTGTGGAAATAGGAATGTTATACATTCATGGTGCTGCTGATGATGTCAAAAATAGTGATAATTTGATGTTCATAATATTAATTTCATCGGTTAATTAGATGTGATTTCAATTAAACAATTTATTGTTATGGGTATAAAAGTTATTATATAAAGAAAATAAGGAATATATACATGTTTGAAGTTTTTTTTTTCATGAAATTAACGGTGAGAATATAGGATTTTTATGCATCTGATAGCTTAATAAGAAAATATTATATGAAAAAAGAATGAAATTTATTATAAGATTTGCTACAAAAATATATATATATATATAAGCAAAATATATTTATTTTCTCATAGAGGAGGGTTCAAATGCATCCAAATTTCTATGCTCCCATTTGCTCCCAATCTTTTATCTCCTTTATCTTCATTTTCAAAGTCTGAATAGTCGATCCGAACCGTTCAACATGATCTTCATAATAAAATATGCCTGGAGACCAAATTTTATATTTTTTGGAATTTTTTTACTATTTTTTAAGATGGGTACAAAATCATTGTTTTAAGGAGATTATGGACCATCCGATAGAGTGATTTTGTACCTATCTTAAAAAATAGTAAAAAAATTCCAAAAAATATAAAATTTGGTCTCCAAGCATATTTTATTATGAAGGTCATGTTGATCGGTTCGGATCGACTGTTCGGGCTTTGAAAATGAAGATAAAAGATTGTGAGCAAATGGGAGCATGAAATTTTGGGTGCATTGGAACCCTCCTCTTTCTCATATTATCCTTGTATGGCCAACTCAAGGGCTTAAGTCAATTTAAATATTTTTCTTATAATAAGGTGATGCAATGAAGCGAATTCTAAATTGTATTATATTAATTACAAGTACAATTACCTTAAGCAGCATGTATAGATATGATATGGTTAACTAGAATGTTGAATTATATATATAATACATAAATATATGTAATCCTTTATCGAATTCATGAGCATATGATATATTTTTGAAAGATTATACAATTTAGTTAGTTTGATTTGCACATATTTTCTTATGATAAGAGCTTTGATAATTATTTATAAAGAAATACAGATAGAGATGAGGGAGAAAGAAGCAATCCAAGACTTTCGAGAAAAAAAAAGAGGAGGCATGACATGAATTAGGACTAGGGAGAGAAATAGAGTATGATTTTTATAGAAGAGATAATTTTAAAATGAAAAAGATTATTCTAATGGAATGTCTAAAATATAGATAATTTGACAGTTCTTGAATTTTAAAATGATAAGTACATTATACATAATTTCACTTTTTTTGAAAGAAAATAAAAATAAGTTTAGAGTTATGAAAGTGTATGTATAAAATTTTATCTTAAAAGCAAGATTTTTGATATTTTGATTTCTCAAGTGGAATATATATATAGCCTCGGGTTTGAAATTGATTCACTGCTAAAATTGTAATACACAATTAGATAATTATTTAGCCTGATAAAAGGATTAGAATAGTTTAAAAGAATTGTGAGAATAAAAGAGTAGATCTAGGAACTAGGGTTATTTGATTTGTTGTAAATATGTTTTTTTTTTTATCAATAAAATTATAAGTAGATATTTAAAAACACTAATTAAAAAAAAATATTTAGTCTGATGTATACACTAATCCCCTCTTATATAGCCTGAATTCTTCAATAATAATATATTGAGTAGTTCAGATATGTTCAGATCATAACAATAATGAATTATAAGTGTAGTGATAATTAAGTTAAAAAAACATGGTAAACTTAAATAACACCCAGTTTCTACTCATTAATACAATTATTATATGTACTCATCAACAATTACAACTTACAAACATAATTTTCCTCAGGGTTGATAAAGTTGGAGTGCGCATTAGTTTGAAAAGACACTTAGTTTGGCACAGTCAAAGAACCACATGCCATTTAAATGAGGGCATGAATTGTTTTCCCAAAAAAAAAGAACCACATGCCACTTGCTGGTCGATATAATGTCTCTAACAATATTTTTCTATTTATTCACTTGTTTTCACTAGCTACACGCGGCCTATTTAGTTAATCTCTATTAACTAAATAGTCAATCCGAACCGTTCAATAAGATATTTGTATTGAAATGTGCTTGGAGACTAAATTTTATAATTTTTTAAAATTTTTATTAGTTTTTAAGATAGGTAGAATACCGTTGTTTTTGAATGGTTCAGTTCAAAATCACTGTTTTAAATGGTTCTGAATCAAGCACATTTCAATATAAATATCTTGTTGAGCAGTTCAAATTGACTATTTAGTCTTTAAAAACAGAGATATGAGCGTGAAGTAAAATAAGATCTTTACTTCGCAACTTACCATAGCCCATCTCATATATATATATATATGAGGGTTCCAATGCACCCAAAATTCTATGCTCCAATTTGCATCCAATCCTTTATCTTTATTTTCAAAGTCCGAACAGTTGATCCGAATCGATCAACATGACCTTCATAATAAAATATGCTTGGAGACCAAATTTTATATTTTTTTTAGAATTTTTTTACTATTTTTTAAGATAAGTACAAAATCACTTTATCGGATGGTCCAGAATCTCCTTAAAACAATGATTTTGTATCTATCTTAAAAAATAGTAAAAAAAATCTAAACAATATAAAATTTGGTCTCCAGGCATATTTTATTATGAAGATCATATTGAGAGTTCGGATCGACTGTTCGGACTTTGAAAATAAAGATAAAAGAGATAAATGATTGGGTGCAAATGAGAGCATAGAATTTTGGGTGCATTAGAACCCTCCTATCTCTCTCTCTCTCTCTGTATACACACACACACACACACCCCAGTAACGACCGATTGAATGATATTTTACATTAAAATTTTACTCAGTGTCTTTCTTTTTTAAAATATAGAAAGAAAATATCCTCCTGCTAAAATTCTTAACGAAATGTCTTTATATGCTCTACATTCTCCTCTCCCTCCTCTTCGAATTCATATCCAGTGAAGTAACTTAATTTTTTAGTTTTAGATCGGGACCATCCGATTCGAATCCGTGACAATCCATCTCGAAGTGGAGCGCACACATCCCAAGCGACGTATTCGAATCGGACGATCCAAATCCAAAACCCAAAAATTGAATTACTTTTGAGGAATCGGACCCCTCCTCCCCCCTCTCTTCCACTTCTTATTTAATCCCCTTTATTATTCTAAACTTATATTTTTATTTTGGGATAATTGGTTTTATGCCACTCCAAAACTTTGAAATCTGAAAAATGTCATTCCGAAATTCTAAATCATAGAAATGCCACTCTAAACTTGTATAATTCTTAATTTTTCCATTAATACATAGTTATGATATTATTTTTATAAAAAAATTAACCAAAAAATATCTTTTTAAGATACGTATTTACGTATTTCTGATTATACCCTTCATTATACCCCCTCCAGCTCTCCTCCTTCCTAAAACGACGCCTCCTCTCATTTGTGCTGCCAGTCAGAGGAGACGCAATAACGGAGTCAGAGGAGAAAGGCACAGTCAGAGGAATGGCGGAGTCAGAGGAGAAAGGTGCAGTCAGAGGAGAAATGGCTGAGTGGAAGGCGGATCGACTGGCTGGCGGAGTGAAAGGCGCAATTAGAGGAGAAAATTTAGGCGGAGGTTTAGGGTTAGCCAACCTATATATGGCGCAGGGAATGGAGACTGGGGAGATGTATTTTCTCATAAGGGTATTTCAGTCATTTTATTTATTTATTTATTTTTACAAGGCTAATTGTGTATTAATGGCAAAATTAAGAATTATTCAAGTTTAGAGTGGCATTTCTATGATTTAGAATTTCGGGATGACATTTTTCAGATTTCAAAATTTTGGAGTGGCATAAAACCAATTATCCCTTTTATTTTATATATTTAATATGCATGAAATATATATCTCTTACGTACTTAAATATTTTCGGACCATCTAATAATTGTTTTTATTACAAGTATCTATCTTATAAAATATGGTACTGATTCGATAATCGTATAAATGACTTTCATAAAGACTTCTATCAACTTCTTGTTCGATTTCATTTAGACTCTAAAATATCAATGTAGTTTACAAATGTAAACAAGGAACTGTGAAAAATGTAAACAATCTCTTTGTCAAGTCTGAAATCATATCAACACAACGGGTAATACTGAATATATATAACACAAATGTATAAATTTAGAATAATAAATGAGAGTAAATAGGGAAAGAGAAATGGGAGGAAAGGAGAGAGAAGGGAAAGAAGTCTTACAAGAATATTTTGTTAATTTTCTGAAAAGAAGTCTTTTGTTCTATGTTTAAAAAAAAGCACTATGTAAAATTTTTCAAGAGAGACGCACATCTACAGGAATTCGTACCCTCACAGTAAACTCAAATTTTGAGTTAAGATCTGAAACATCAGATTTAAATCTGCAATAATATTAATGAGTCCCTATGCCTATGGCATAGGCCGAATTGATTTGAATTTTAATAACACCATTTAGAAATTAACTCAAACAATTTGTTAATGCAGAGGATGTGGATTCCATCCACAGGGTCAAGTCTTCTCTTATCAAAGCACGAGCCACGCAGATATTGATTTTTTTTTTCTCATTATCGTTGAGCCCTTGATTCTTGGATTTTTCTCAAAAAGTATAGAAGAAAAGAAAAGGAATGTTGATTCTGGGAAGTTTCCATTTGTAAATCAATTTAAAGCGTTTGTGAATGATGAGTAGGAGAGATAAGATCGCGAGCTTTTATCTTTGTAAGACTGATCGAGTAAGCAACTAGGCAAATTACAAGATAATATACTCATATGTATCCTAAAAGGCTAAAAAAAAAACCAAGTTGGTGTCAACTGTACGTCCATGGGGCATGATTATCACCGCGGTTGTACTTTTTTTTCTTGCGAAAGTTGTCCAGTTTTAGGTTTTTAAGTTAAATACCATAGAATTCAGTTCAGATATTTATTCAATCGCATGTCTAATATGCATGTTAATAATTTTTTTAAATACAGGTTCAATTTTCCTAAGAGTGCATAAAATTAAAATAATACTGTAGTTAACAAGATTTTTATACAAAAATCCAATACTGTTCCACAACAGGAAATTTGCTTCAAATCATCTCTTTAATTTGTTACATTACCTTAGTTATTACTTATTAGACTAAAAATTGCCAAACTATATTCTTTTATACCGTGAATTTTAACACTATAACACTAGTTATTGATTTGGACAACCAGATATTATTTATGAAAAATATCTAATGGCATTACGAATAGAGAAAAGATTTCTTTACCCAATATTTTGTCCCCATTTTGTAACCCAATATTTTGTCCCCATTTTGTACCCACAGCTTATCCATATTGGGTTAACCGTCGTTAATTAGCAGCTTATCCATACTGGGTCCCACTAATTAACAGTCTCGTCCGTGAGCGCGTCCGCCTATATAATCTACCATTCACAGCTTTATTTCCTTTTCCGCTTTTCATTTCAAATCTCTCCGCGATTTCTTTCCATTTAAGCGATCGGAAAAAATATGCTACGCCTTCCTCTCACCGACTATATACAAGACGTTCTTCCATGACTAAATCTCTAATCAAAATATCAAACAATTGAAGGAAAAATCGCAAAGGATGCTCGGCAGTGCTGATCAGACGATCGCTGCACCATATAACTTCGAATGCTTAGTACGTACGATATCCTATTTGATTTGTAAATCTTTATTTTTGTTTTTTGCAGTTTGATTCGTAAATCTTAGAGGTGTCTTTTGGGAATAAATAATTAAAGGACTTCTTTCGCTACAAAAGATTGGAGTATAGCGGCAACACTATGGATAAGCCGCTTAAGATCCGGAACTTCTTCGCTAATTTTTTCAGATCTAATGGCTGGCCACTCTTGACTCGATCATTCAAATGGCGCACCTGATCTATTGTTGCGTTGAATTTTGTGTTTATCATTTGTGATAAACATTTTAATACTTGTGTTTTTTATCAATTATCAACAATTAGGTATTATTCTTTTTTTGAATTCTTTATGCTATGATAATTTAATTTTCCGAATATGCTGCTAGCCGTAATCAAAACTTCATTAATGCGCTCTATGTATTCCAAAAGTTATATTGCTACCATTTCGCTGCTTCTGGTGGATTCTAATCTGGTATGGTAATACTTCGAATCTGATCAGATCTGATCTAACATGTCATCTGTAGATCTGGTCTGGTTTTCTAATTTTTTATGCGTCGAATGTTCATCTTGTTTTTTTACAGTATTAACCTTATTATTTTACAGTATTCATCTTGTAATTTTATAGTATTGGATTTAATTACTTGTTTATCCAATTTTGTTTTACCTTTGTTATAGTATTTTTGTTTCCATTTGTTATAGTATTAGATTTATATTTGTTACAGTATTAGTTTGCATTTGTTACAGTTTTGTTTTACCTTTGTTAGAGTATTGGGTTTAGATTTGTTATAATATTAATTTACATTTGTTACAGTATTGGTTTGCATTTGTTACATTTTTGTTTTACCTTTGTTACAGTATTGGGTTTAGATTTGTTACAGTATTAGTTTCAATTTGTTACAGTTTTGTTTTACCTTTGTTACAGTATTGTTTCCATTTGTTATAGTATTAATTTTAGATTTGTTGTAGTATTGATTTACATTTGTTACAGTATTGATTGTCATTTGTTACAGTATTTGTTTGCATTTGTTACAGTATTGTTGGACACTTGTTACATTATTTGTTTTCATATTTCATAGTACTGAACAATTATGGTTCAGTATTGATTCACATTTGTTACATTATTTTTTTATATGTGTTACAGTATTTTTCTCTTGTAAAATGCAGATCATAATGCATCAATACATAGAAAAACATGCATCGGTGGCTATTTCTCAACTGTCTGGAAAACAGTTTGAGACAGTAAAATGGTTATTTGTCCCTGTGTGTAAGAAGAACCACTGGGTTCTTATAGTAGTGGATCTCCCTGGTTTGGAGTTGCACTACTATACATCACACGGGGAAAATGATTCATATTTTGAATTCCACCACCAAACACTCGCATGGCTAAAGTGGTATTTATCATGGAGAACTGGTCAGTCATTACTTTGAATTATTCTTTACTATTTTTATGGTAATACTTAACAGAATTTTTCCTCCATAGATATTTTATTAATGATTTGTTTCATTTTCCTTTCAGGCAACCCTGATTGGAGAGTTGTTAACACCAAATTCAGGGATTGTCCCAAACAAGACGATGATTCAATGGATTGTGCTATCTTCGTGTTGCGCATCATTTATAACATAATAACTGACCTTCCTCTAAACTTCTCTCAGGTATTGATTTATTTCTTAATTACTGGAACATGAACAGTATTTTTTGGATAAATATGTTACAATATTTATTTATACTTGTTGGATTATTTGTCTTCAGTTGTTACAGTATTTGAAACTGATTGAAGTTCAGTCTTAGTATGTGTTGATCTGTTTCATTATATGTTATAGTCTTTTTCCTACATTTGTTACATTATTTGTCTAAACTTGTTACATTATTCTGTCTAATTTGTTACATTATTTGACCATAGTTTTAGTATGTGTAAAAATATATTTGACCACAGTTCAGTCTTAGTATGTGTTGATCTGTTTCATTATATGTTACAGTATTTTGCCTCATTTGTTACATTATTTTTATAATGATTGATATTCAAAATTAGTTGATTTGTTACATTATTTGACCACAGTTTTAATTGTAAGATTTGTCGTATTTTTTTTTGCAGGAGGACATATCAAAAGAGCGTTTAATCCTTGCAATGAAACTTTTGACGCATCCAAATAATGAACACCAAATATCTATAGTTTAAATTTTCGTGTTTGTTGTTTGCTCGACAAAGTTTTATATGTTTGACAAAGTTTGTAAAGTTTGCTCGACAAATTTTGCTGGATAGTGTTTCTTTTGACAAAGTTATGTTTGTTTATATAATTTTTGTGATATATTTTTTGTCTTATAGTTGTTACTGTTATTGTTACAGTTTTAATAATTCATTGCTGCAGTTTTTGGTGTTACAGTTTGGATAATTCATTGTTACACTTTTCATAATGTTGTGTTATAGTATTTTTGTAATATAGATTTTGTCGTTATTTTTCCAGTTCACATATCTATTTTTTACCATATTCATTCATTTTCATTATTTTGAATCTGTAATTTTATATAATGAGAATTTTAAAAAAAATTAATAATCAAAATTTCTAGAACGATTTAAAAAATTTGGAAAAAAAAATTTAAAACCTTCTAGAAGGCGGAAAGTACACAATTTGGCAGATTCATAAGTAAAACAAGTACAATTAACTGACAATAATTGTCAAAGTACAACAGTTTTGAAAGTACAAAGTACATCAAGTACAAAGATGTTAGAAGTCGTAAGTTGTTATTTTTTACAAAATTTATTTCATCTTTTACAGTATTTGATAATGTATGTTACAGTATTATTACTTTATTGTTACAGTATTTTTGTCAGTCAAATGGCAGTTAATTTGGGTAAAAAGTGGGTACAAATTCTTGAGTACAATTAGAAGGGTCCTTACGAATAATATATATATTTATACCAGGAACGCCTATTTGAATTTTGAAAAATAATAATTGAAGCATTGACATGTACTACACAGAGGACTGTTATAATCCAAAGAGAAGATTATTATTTGACATTTACTACACAGTTGAATAGTTATGTAGTATACTGGTACTTGAAGTATTGACATGTACTACACAGTTGAATAGTTATGTAGACTACTATTACTACATATAGAAAAGTATGAGTGAGGTTATGATATGTATAGTTTGGATTAGTCTGTACTATGGATTAATATTTTTATTTTCAAAATATCGAACGGTTGATCCGAACCGTTCAACATGGTCACTATACAAATATGTATTTATAAACAAAATTTTACATTTTTTAGAATTTCTTACTATTTTTTTGGATGGGTAGAAAATCACTTTTTTGGATGGTTTATAATATTCAAATCAAGTAATTTTCTACTCATCTAAAAAATAGTAAATAAATTCTAAATAAAATAAAATTTAATTTACATGTATATATTCATATGGAGACTATATTAAATGGTTCGGATCGACTATTAGAATTTTAAAAATACAAAAAAATTGATCCGTAGTACGGACCAATCCATGCTATTCATACTACCCTTACCTCACTCCAAAACATTATTAGATGTCTGTGGTACAATAGATCTAGTAATAGTCGTACAATATATGTGGCAGCCGTTATAACTTATAAGTCGTTTTGAATTGAAATAATCAAAGGTTCAATTTAATTAAAAAAATAAGTATATTGACAAAATCAACCAATTTGAACGAATTATGCATTTCCGATAGATGAAGAACTGCGTACAACATGTACTACTAAAACTGCACAATTTAAAGTATTTTACTTCGTCGTAACCCCTATACAAAAAATAGAAATAAAAGATATTGACCCAACTCATGAAGTCATGAATCGACATTTTTGTTCCAAAAAAAATAAAATAGTAGTCAAGTCATCACAAGTCTCAAAGTCCAATGATATTTTTAAGTATATGTATAGTGGACCCTTGAGTCAATTTATTTTAAGAAATTTAATTGGACAATTCATTGGTACCACATGACATACCGTGAGCTAGCATTTTCAAATTAACGTGTATCACGGAGAAGTTACTGTTTGAAAAATATGAACAACGAAAGTGAAGTTTTATCAGAACGGTAAATAATGATTCAAGAGAACGGTGCTTTATGCATGACGGATTTGTGATGGTCTTTCTCTGTAATATTTTATGAATTTTTTTTTTTTACTAAATTAGGGATTATTTTGCTTATGCAAAGAAAATAACAACTCCTCCATAAATCCATTGTTTTATCATTAAAAAAAAAACTATCTCGAAGCCAGCAACAAAAATGTCTTAGTTAACCTTAAAATAATGAAAAAAAGGCCTTGGTAATTTGGGCCCTCGAGGAAATTGGGCCGCATTATTTCCTGCCAATTTTTATTTGTGTCACCTGGGTTGTTATTTACTAATTACTATTTTAACAAATGCTGACAAGCCGAGATAAGCATACTCAACACTATTGCAACTAAACTACAAAGAGATTTCACCAAAAATTTAGATTACAACATGCATGAGGAAGGTCCTTTTTTTTTTTTAATAAGTTTAGGATTAGCTTGCATGAAAAACATTTTCTCCTTTACAGGCACATACATTTAGATCACAACATTTTGTGATCTGAGATAGAAAGTGCGATGGATATCGGCCTTTCTTTTACAATAATATAATATAATATATTACTTACGGTTTCAGTTAAGAAAATAATTATTTTAAGGCTTCATTAATATGAAATACTGGCTGAAATTGATCACTCGCCGGCCACTTTTATTGTTCTTTGAAGCAATAAACAAAAAATCTGCTATAGCTTACAAAAAAATACATATACACACAAAAGTGGTGGATGCAAGATATAGTAACCCAATGTCTCGAAGAGAAAATTTAGTGTTATGTTCCTGTAGTTAGTAACCTGACACATGGCAAGATAGACGGTGCCTGATGTAGTCCTCCAATCTAAAGGCAATAGAGTGAAGCATGCTCCTTCACAGAGAGACGTAAGTGAATCTGTGATCCCCTCAGATACTTTAAAGAATTGCAAGAAAAAAAACAGTCTAGATTAGTCTCAGCCGGGCCAAAAGGAAATCAGTGCCTATTTTTGATATATGAGGTCTGTTTTGATATTTATGCCAGAGTTAAACAATAGTTTGGATTTGGTAATTCTATCTCCGGTATCTAGGGGATGCAAATTTGCTGTGACCTGCGCGTGAGGCCTCCTCCAATGGGGGATGTAAATGATGTTTGTCTAAACTAGTGCATAAAAGGAGCAAGAGATAAAATTTCACAAGACATTGTGGGAAGTGCATCTGGTATTTGGTTGTGGCTAAGAAGGATGTTTGTAAGGTTTGGAGGGCCCATCTTAGGAGGTATATACTGACGGTTTTGATTTCCTGGTAGTAGTTTGTTTGAATACTTGTAATTAGGGGTTGAATACGATGCTAGTTAATCAATGTATGAATGTTTCATGCAATGAAATAGATGATAATTGTTTTAGTGCTTTCTTTTTAATTCTAGAGAGAAAAGATTGTTGTGTTTTTTTCTTAATTCCATAGTAAAAGGATTTGTTTTCTTAGCTCAAGGTAAGTGTCGAATTTTCAAATCACTTTTAGAGAAAGATAATAAATAATAAATTTCGAACATGTGAGTTGTGACCTCACAGATAATGATTAGTGTTTTCACGAACAAAATTCTCGGAGAAAAAATTGTTGATTATAAATTGCAACGAGCTTACTCTCAATTGCAGGAAAATGCAAAAAAGAATCAAACTTGAATAGAGAGAAATTCTAATTTGAGATAAAAGCAAAGGAACTGACTGTTACCAACGCAACGAATGCTCAAAGCAATTCGCCTATTTCATTCATAAAAATCTGGATACAACTCCACAGGAGCATTTGCCTTATATAGGCGATGCAAAACGTAAAGAGAAGTAATAAAAATGAGTACAGAATTGGTGAAATTATTCTAGAGCAGCCATGTCAGCAACTAGTGATGAGCTGGAGTAACCACCTCTTAACAAACTCTGAAAATTGTCGCTGAACGGTTCGCGAAGCTATTCTCCTGTTCCTTCTCCAGTTCCTCTCTGGTTCTGTGTGAGCGAGCCCCAGTTCTGTCCTTGGGACCCGTTGTCAATCTCAGCTCCTTTAATTCTTTGCTGCTCCAAACTGCTGCCCATACTGACCACCAACTCTTCTTCACCAGTTGAATTAGGAATTTCAACGGTAACCCCCAAATCGGCTGAGCTCTGTTGCATAAATTGCAATAGATTGAATGAATTTTTCACTGGCAAAACCTTTCAGATTGAATTGTGATAGATGTTGGTTTCCAAAATCAAGTTGGTGTTTTGGGTCAAGATTCATGCAATTGGGGAAGCACCGGAGAGTGGCACAATGGCGGTAGATTCCTTTTCTTTCATGACACAGAAATGAAATAAAGAAATATTCAAATTATAATTGATTAGAATTTGAGGGGTTAATGTAATTTTGTCTCTACTACTTGGTACTAGTAGGTTACAATTTCATTAAAAAAATGGACATTTTTATGGTTAGTACAAAGAAAAATAATTTTAACTAAAGTGAATCTACCCAAAAGAGGTTCCCAAAGCCAAAACCCTAGTGTATTTTTTTTTATCAAGATGATGGAACAAAATTGTGTATTTTTTTTTTGTCAAAATGATGAAACAGCAGACCATTTATTTACAAATGATCCTTTCCAAAGTGAATATGAAGTTGGATAGCTAATTTTTATTTTATTTCTCTTATTCTGTTAGTGTCAGTGACAGAGCCAAAATAAACATAATAGGAGAGCCATTAATATATATGATTGTAGAGAAAGTATTATATTCTTAATTCAATCTAAATTAATTTTGTTATATAGATTTCTTTTTTAACCATTAAATATTCGCACATAATATATTAAATGCTTTTAGTAACTTTTTTTTTTAAATAGCACCAATGAAACATTGGACCGTTACCCACAAGGATGGCAATGTCTTTATTCACTCTCATGCTACGTTGTTGGACTAAACAATTAATAATTTGACTATAAAGATAATTGTGCGAAAGAAGACTTGTGCAATAAAATGACTTTAATTTTTTCTTGTCGGTAAACAAGTAAACAACTAAACATGATCATTTTCAAATTATGCAAATAAGATATAATTTGCAATAAGTTCATTGTTATTTTCTTAAATAATGCAAATTTTGTTCTACTAAAAATAAGTACAAATAAATGAAAGATATAAGCATAATTAATTTATTATTTTATTATTTTATTACAGTAATAAATCAATTGCTAAATCAGGTCTGAGTATGACTCATATATTACTGTAAATTATATTGTTATATTTAGAAGGATTTGTTTGACTTATCATGTCCTCTCGGTTAAGCAGATAATTCCGTTCAATATTATTAAGAAGGTCGTAAGGTTTATTCACAAGAAATGATGTCATTTTCATTCAATTGAGAAATATGATTTTAAAACTGATAATCTCAATTATACATCTAAAATCCATTATGAAGGTGGAAGTTAAACTTACTAACGTATGCAATAGCTTAATTCAAATCATTAATTATTTTGTATCTTATTATTGTCCCCGGAGTTGTCGATCCAGTTTGTTTTTATAAAGGAATATAACATTTGTAGTTTGATTTTCTCTAATATTTTATATTTTATGTAAGTAAAAATAAATGTTAGAATTATGAGAATTTATTTATGGCATGTAATTTTTAAATAGTTTAGAATTTGTATGAGATAATAAGCACGTAAATTTGTTTAAATCATACTACCTTTAGTCACAAAAAATGCCTTTATACATCCAAAAAGTGTGCTGTTATCCTCTTCATCATACTATTCGATCTGTAACCAACTAACCTGTTTTTACATAATTGAAAGTGTACATCCACAAAGTGTGTAAATGGAACCATCAAGTTGGCCTTCATTTTAGATTCATGATATAGTCACAATTTTGTTTTTCTTATTATGTACTTTCATTTAGAAATTTGCATTTTTTTCCTTAGGTATTGATGAATTTTTAAAACAATTAATCAGACATCTCCTTCTAAACCCTCCCTTAAAGTTTTAACTTCCTTAATTTGCTAACAAGTCCAAAAATAAATTTTATTGAAAAAACTTCGGTTTTTCATTTTATCTTATTGTAAGAAGTTATAATCCATTTTTTTAATGGAACTCGTTTTAAATTTGACCTCTTTCAAATAAAGTTTTTCTTTCCATTCACTTAAATAAGTATTAATTTATCCTTACATTATATTTTATATGTAGAAGTCGCTCAAAATCTAAAAAAAAAAAGTGACTAACAAAAAGAAGTCTCACGTTAAAAAGCATTTCAGATTTATGTGATGGAAAGGGTCAAAAGAAGTATATATCTTCTATGTTGACCCGTTGATTTCCTATATACTCAAGAGGATGATGTTGTTCGATAGATATTTAATTACAATTAGATTCTTGTATGATTTCTTGAATTGTTGTGTGTGGGTGGGTGGGTGGGTGGGAAGTTAAATAACACTGCCTGACACCTTAAAATATCTTTGAAAATCAAACTTTTTTATGGTTAGCATGAAAAAAAAAATTAACAAGAAATAAATTTGTTTAAAAAGGAATGAACATGTTTATACAAATGTGTAGTTTGTGGCAATCATGAATATGTGAGTCATTTACTTTCTACATGTTCTTTGATCCTTTAATTTCATCATTTTGGCCATGTTTTAATAATAGCAGTGTTCAGGATTTAAACGTTACAATGTCTCTCTTGCAAGAGTTTTGGAATTCTTGTTTAGTTCTGGTAAAAGTTGACAGGCTTTAATGTTTGATAATAATGATTGCTTGATTTGCTTCTATATGAATTATTTGGGTAGAACGAAATAGGAAGTGTTTCAGCCTTTCAGGCTGTGGATGGATATGCAGCTAATATTCAACATTATTTTGCTCTTGACTTCTTTTTTTGTGAAAAAAAAAAAAATTGTGGATAAGTGTCTCAAGTGAATTGGAATTTTTGTTTTATAAAAAGTGTGTGTTAACTGTTGAAGGGTAGCATGAGGTGCAAATGATTAAAACTTCTATAATATTATACCGCTGTTCTTGTATTTGATGAATTAATATGATAAAAGAGGAGGGATCAAGTTACAACAATTTTGAGTTACCACAAAGTTACAACAACGGTTATTTTCATTTTCAAAGTCCAAATCATCGATCCAAACCGTTCAACATGATTATCTAAATAAAATGTACTTTTAGATCAAATTTTACATTTTTTTGAATTTTTTTACTATTTATTAAGTTATGTACAAAATTCAATGGTTTGAATTTGACTAGTTTTTGTACCCATCTTAATAAATAGTAAAAAAATTCAAAAAAATGTAAAATTTGATCTGGAAGCACATTTTATTTAGATAATCATGTTGAACGGTTTGAATTGATGATTTGAACTTTGAAAATGAAAATAACTGTTGTTGTAATTTTGTGGTAACTCAAAATTGTTGTAATTTGATCCGTCCTCATGATAAAATTATGTGTTGCCGAATGGTAGAATTAGGGAAAGGTTTGGCATATGTGGTTTGTTGTTTGCTTTCTAGAAGTAATAAAAGTCGGTTTCCCTCCTCGAAGTAGTATTTTTCAGAAGAAAAAAAAAAAGAGAGAGAAGTGAACTAACAAAAAATGAAAATCTTACAAGACGACTGCGTTCAAAACCAATGCTAAAGATCTCTGATTAATTACCAAGCAAGTTTGAGGTGCGCATTTCTTCTATTTGGTAGTTTTGCAAAGTATTACTAATTGATCCATTCAAATGTCGTAATTATACATTTTGTTAGGGTAAACTCGTGAAAATATTGTCCTTGATTTTAGCTTATGTAGAAATATTCACAATATAAAATGAAAAGAAAAAAAAAAATCATATTTTGTTAGGAAAAAAGAAACAACTTAGTCTTTAATCTTTTATTAATTTGCACCAGATAAAATTATCAACGTTTAGAGAAAAAAAATTGACCTTGTTTTGTTAGATTATTCTTTTTCTACGCTTGATGTTTTTTGTTATGATATTATTTCTGGTCCTACAGATACTGGTGCGACGTCGGTGTTATCGTTATCTAAATTCAGTTTCTAATGCATCCGGTGGTACAACAACGTTTTATAATATAATAATATAATAACAACAAACAACAATAATATAAAGGTTTCTTGAGGGAGGCCCTTTGTGATCCTGTACAAAGACTTTCTTTGGGGCTTTATTTGTGATATTATATTTATCTAATTTACTGCCCACCACGACATTCAGTTAACTGAATTTTTTTTATGGAGGCCCTTTGTGAACTGAATTTTTTTTTTCCGCAGAACCAGTGGAGCGGCCGAATAGCACCTTAAGCAATTTTTAAAAAACACGTTTGCTCAACAATCTTTTCAACAATAAAACGCGTTTGCTCAACAATGATTATAGTTGATAGTTCTGCGAGTTACTCCCCCTTTAATTGATCTGCAGTGTACGGCTGCAATCAAGATTCGTGCATGTTCTTAATTGAAGGCTTCGCATTGGCAATATCGTTTGGTGAATCGTTTCTATATAAAAACGGATTTTCAAAAAAGCCTCACAGAACGCTGCATAATTCATAAACAACTTCAAAACTTATCTATATAATTTTTTTATTATTTCATAGACTTTGTATCGATTTTGAATTTAGCCAACCACCAAAGGACTTGGAAAATTCAATCCTTTAGGAATTCTTCAAATCATTGAATTTTCAAATTCTTTGGTGGGTAAAACCTGACTTTCAAATTAAGCCAGGTTTGATTTATTGCAAATCTAAATGATGGACAAATAAGTTTTGTAATTTGAATTTTATACAAATACAGACAGTAAACGGACATTGTTTATGAGATGAGATGTATGCTAGAATTACATCAAAAGAAAAATCCAGTCAAGATGCATAGGACTACAGCAAGAAAAAAAATATACTCTTAAGCAAGTTTTGGATCACAAAATCAACGTTGCCTCCGGCCAGCTTCCATATTTTCCAAGATGGGGTTTGTATCTCTTTCATCGTGCTGAGACCCACTATCGGATGAAAAATAAGGAGTGCTCCCCTCCATCTCGACAGTGTTCGAAATGAATGGGTTTGTTCCAGTTTGCACAGCTCCATTGCTCACAGTGAATGGAATCATTCCAGTTTGCACCTCTCCATTGCTGTTCCGTGTCAAGATTTCAACGTGGTATGCATGAGGCCATAAAGCTACAAGAGAAAGCAATATATATTTTTTTTATAGCATGCAACTTGAGGTCTTAATCTATGCAGCAGCATATTTAGGTACATTAATAATTATGCAAAAAACTTGCATAATTATGAAATGCAGCCCACAATTTATATGGAATGTAAATTAACATGGCATGCACAAAGGGTGGTTTGCACCAACTTAGATAACAATGCATCATATGATCATAGTTACCAAATTTGAGACAAATGAAAAATAGATCAGTCAAATGCCCATTAATACTAACGTTCATAGCAAAAGATTTTTTATTGCTGAGTAACATACCACTATCATCAGAAGGCAGTGGGAAGAACTGTAGATAGCAAATTGTGGCAACTGTCAGTCCTGCAAATGAAAAAACAAATAAGTATAACAGACCATAATAATGTGGAAAAGGTGTCCAAAGGCCTACATCTTTTGTGCTTCTATCATGCCTCTAATTTCACTAGTTAAATAGAATAAAATTAAAAACTCAAATAGAAATGTCAAATTTTTAAGTTACTAACTTCTAAAATGAAGGCTTAGAGGAGAAAATGATATTTGAACCTCAAAAGTTGGATGTTTTGTAAAGACAAAGCAATGTAATCGGGTACTGATTGCAAATTTTCAAATAGCTATTGGTGAAAGTAATTGAAAATGTGAGTTGCAGCCTGAGCTGACAATTTTTTTTTTAAATTTTGGCATGCATGTCCCGTTGTCCCATGGTAAATTTTTCGGGCAGCAGCACAATTTCCTTAAATCTTTAATCTCTTGTTTTATTTAGTTCCCTCTGGCTCTCTGCTACCTGTTTTGGTAAATTGGCATCTTGGATTTCAGTGGCTACTTCAGTAGGGGGCGGAGGCATTTATTACAGAATGATGTATTGCTTTTACATTTTGTTGGAACAGGTAACAGGGTGCATGGCTAAAAATTGTATTTTAAAATATGTATATAATAAAATTTAGATGATATCACATAAGAATCTGACAGAACAGCTGAAAGGTGAAATACACCTAAAAAACCACCAGCAAAGACATCTTGCCAGTGGTGCCAGTAATCGTCAACTCGAGATACTGCAACCATGGCTGCAAGAAGCAAAGGGGCAATGACTACGCATAATTTGCCAACATGACCTTTTCGGTCAAAAGCCTTCAGTTTCCCTGCCAGATACCAAGAACAAAAACCAAGACCCGCAAATGACCCTGCATAATACATAGGTCAATCAAAATAAGTATCAACAGAAACAACATAATTGTTATTATTATTTCAAAAAAAAAATTGAAATCGAAGACATTTATATCTGCATTAAATACAAACTTGAATTTATAACTGAAGATTTTGCTTTCAATCAACCTGAACTTTTACATTCTGTGTTGAAAGTGATACATTGAGTCCCAGAAGGTTTCTACCTCAAGGACAATATTTTTTGTTGTTGTGTAGCAAATCAGCGTACCAACATAAACAAACAAACTCAATTGCCAATATATTATGTACTTTTAATGAGAGGTAGCTGGTCAACGCACATGAAGAATGACCACTTGGAAAGCTCTTGTGACCTTCTTTAATGACACTCTTCTCTCCATGGCATATCACACCTAATGTCACATTATCATATTTCTAAGAAGCAAAAGTTCATCATTAGATTAGAAAGACAAAAAAAGTAACATTGATCAAGCAATATCATTGCAGTTGAAAGGATTGATTGTGGTATTCTTCGCTCCAGAGTATACTTCCCTTTTTTTTTTCCTTTGGTGCGTTTCTTTGCTTCTATAGCATTTAGTTTAATTTGTATTATCAATCAATAATGTGCTTTGCATATGGAAAAGTTTCTTCCACAGATCTAGAAACCTCATAAAAAGGTCAGCAATTACATTTCAGTCTAGCTGAGTAGGTTACAGTCAGTAGTGGGGTACACTGAGTGATAAAGTAATTCTTGAAAATATGGTTAGATAAGATGGCCCGCAATTAAGGATGCAAAATGTAACTAGTATTCCAGGACAGCAGCAGAAGTGAAAGCTTTATTAACAGGGGAAAAAGTGTACATCAATTCCATCAGGGAAACAGCGCCAGAAGAAATCAGGCCGGGGCCGTCCCACACCATCTTTAATCGCATCAGTTAGGACAGCTGTTATAAGCACTGAAAAGAGGAGGCCTGTTTTGCAAATGTATCCCAATTATAGATTTCTTTTCAATAGAGTTATCTAAAGTGGGGTCATGGTACCAAGCTGATAAGACTTGGTACCCACAACCCAAAAGAAAAAGAAGAAAAAGAGTAACAAATTGAATGTAGGAGTCACAATACCAAGAATAGCATGGTGAAAATCATACACATTTTTCTTCTTGAAGTATATTCCAGTAATTATCAATATGGGTCCAATTACAGCATATATCTACAATTACGTAAATGCAAGCACAAAATAAGAAAATATCTAGTTAATTATGCCAAAATAATGTTAGAAGTCCCTTTTTTATTTTATTTTTGGAATAAATAGAGAAGTCTCAAGGTTCCACATGCATCATTGTACAACTTGCAGTGGCTGCCACAAAAATGATGGCAGCATGATGGGCCATTATGATATTATCCATCCGATCAAATTCCAATCAAAATTGCATGGTTCAGATCAGTGACAAATCCCCCTAGAAAAAACAAAGGTGTAATCTAGTTGTTCGATTTTGATCAGATGGCTACCATAAAAGAATGGCACATTTGCTGCATCAAAATGATGGCCGATGCAGACTCAAAACTGTGCTAACGGTCTGACACTCATGACCTCTCAAGTACGAAACCTCCTTGAAAGAGTTTCATTTTCAAAAGCTAGGAACCCACTGATATTGAAAATATCACAGGTACTAGTAAAACAAAGGAAAATAAGTTACTTCTGTTAATGTCTTAAATTAGGGGGAGAAGAAAGAGAGGTGTACCGGCACAGCCCAAACGGGTACAGTGTTGCTTTTCATAGGGTACCTGAGATCAGTCATCATGTCTCTTCCAACAAATCGGTGAAATGGCTCAATCACATTCAACAAAACATCAGTGACAATTAAAGCCACTAGTATTACCCAGTCGTACAAATGGATTCGTGCTACCCTAGCACCATGGGATCTTAGAGTCAAGCTGGGCGGATCACTCATTCTCTTCTCTTTCAGTAACAAAAACTCTCTGCATTTTATGATAAATGAATAGTAAATATATATTGAGTTATTGACAATGTTCAGGACCTTAAATTTTGACCAAAATAATCCATTTGTCTGTATGAACTTTGAAATTTTTGCATGTTTCTTCAAAAGGGGTATGTAAATTCCGTGTTTTTTATTTGACCAAGAAGGTCAATTTTGTTTGATTTGACTTATGACCAATGAAGAAAGAATCAGGAACAGTATATTTGTGAAGGCAGGAACAATACGAAGCAGTTTTACAGTAGTCATTGATTTTGACCCAGAAGTTGAAACCCAAAACAAACTCATCTGATTCGTACCAGAAACAAGCCCAATTAGATTTCTAATATATTCATTAAGAGTCAATATTTTAGGCATCATTTAAGAGTCAATATTTCTTGTATTATTAGAAACCCCAATAGACCAACTGATTAAATAAAATTCTATAATTGAGGTCAAAATTATTTGTCAGAATGCTCTAGAACCAAATCCTAAATCAAACAAAATAAAAGAAAACTACTCTGACAGTTTAGTTGGGATTAAGGCTATTCCATCCCAAAGCTGCAACTCTTTCCAGTACTCCGTATTTCCTGTTTTTGCTTCTAAGCTATGTTTCAATAGCAATGAAATTGAAAGTGCTGTCCTGACTCCACTAATAATGGTTATCGTAATAGTTTACATTCCAATTGCAATTTATATTAAATGGGTAGGGTTCAAATGCCTCATGTCTTTCATGTCTCAATCGTGCCTCACATCCTTACCGCAGTTTTTATAGTCCAAACAGTCAATCCGAAACAGATATAAAGATGTGAGGCACGATTGAGGCATGAATAAGACATTTGAACCCTGCTCAAATTAAATATAGGCCCTGCAACATAACGGATAGTTTATATGTGGCTTTACTTCAAGTGTACGTCCAAGGCTCCAAGCTTTATGACACATCAAAGGATAACAAATTAAAAATACATCCAAAATCATTCCCATTGATTTTCAATGGTATTAGAGCTGTTTTCATGGTAGTATTGATGCACCGAATCTGTCTCTTATTGAGAACCTGGTACATTGACAACTCAACCTGAAGTTTAACCCTCCTATTACTAGAAACCCCAATAGACAAATTGATTAAATAAAATTCTATAATTGGAGGTCAAAATTATTTGTCAGAATGCTCTAGAACCAAAGCCTAAATCAAACAAAATAAAAGAAAACTAATCTGATAGTTTAATTGGGATTAAGGCTATTTCATCCCAAAGCAGCAATTCTTTCCAGTACTCCATATTTCCTTTACTTTTGCTTCTGAGCTATGTTTCAATAACAATGAAATTTAAAATGTTGTCCTTATTCCAGGAATAATGATTATGGTAATAGTTTACATTCCAATTGCAATATATATATATATAGGCCCTGAAACATAATGGATAGTTTATATGTGGTTTTACTTAGTTTAATTAAGCCAATCCGAAGTATTATTCAATTAGGTACTTCAAGTGTGTCCAAGGCCTCAAGCTTTATGGCACATCCAAGTATAACGAATTAACAATACATCCAAAATCATTCCCATTGATTTTTTATATAGTATTAGAGCTATTTAAATGGGAGTACTGATGCACCAAATCTGTATCTTATTGATCAACTGGTATACTGACAGCTCGACCTGAAGTTTCACCCATAGCTCAACATGACCAAAAATTAGTTTTTATGATTTGTTTAATAGTTGCTGGAATGCTCCCCGCTCTACCATGATTCATACCGAACTTGCTATTGCACAGCTGAAACTAGCTCATTAACCCATATTTTTCTTTGATTGAACTTGACGTCTTTTATTAAGGAATTATAAATCTGAATTGCTTTAATTAATTCAAAATTTTGATTCCCAAATCTTACTACTCTGATAAGAGGAACAATTTATGCTTCCCTTTTAAAATTGTTGAGAGGCTATACTCAGGGGCGGACCCACTTGGGTCTAGGGGGGGGCAGCTGCCCCCCCCCCCCTGGATTTTGCGTTTTAGTGGAAGTTGGGACGTTTCGATCGAGTCTGCCTCCTCCTGGAAAAATTTTTGTCCCCCGCTGAACGTTTAATTTATAGTTCGAGTTAAATTTAGGATTAAAATTAAAATAAATTTCTTCAATTATGATTAATAATTAGAATTATAGATTAAAATATCAGAAATTACAATTCAGATAATTGAAAATTATAAATTAAACCATTATTTTTTATTAAGTACTTAATTAGTTAATGGATTTGAACCCGATTAGCTATTTAAACCCGATTCGATATTTTTTTGTCCCCCCCTGACAAAAATCCTGGGTCCGCCCCTGGCTATACTTGATTAGCAGTTCAACGAAAGAAAAAATTACGGACTAATGAACTTTGCTTAAGATTTATTGAGGAAAGCTGAAAACATTATATTACTTTTTTTTTCCAAAAGAGAAATGTCAAAAGAGAGAATGGCTGAAAAGTTATTCTTAAATTTATGAATTTAATAAGTAACTAAAGAGAAATAAACGAAAAGGAGAAGATTCTTAATTTACCGGGCAATGCAGAGGTGAGAAGAGGCTGGAGCTTCTGTTGTAGAACTAAAGCTCATCCATCCCTTTCTTCAGAAAGAGAAAGCTAGCTCTGCTCAGGCCTTAAGTTTTCTTCCTTTTCTTTCAGACTGGGAAAATTTTAGTTTATAGCGTACAGAATAGGAATAAAAAATGGCCTTTTTCTTTCACCAACCGCGTCTTGTCCGTCGCGGCGTGCGGGATTTGGAGAAAATGAGTGAACAGAAAAAACTTTTCGTCCGTCGTTAAATGCAAGAGAGAAATTGGTCGGGGGAAGGATTTGCGAACAAACACGCAGAAATGTTGTTCTCCGAGATGGCAGCTGGGAGATGCCAAACGCCCTTTTAAGTTTTAACTTGCTTTAAATATCTCGCTGGGAATAAGTCAAAGCTCAAAAATTGAATAGAATTAAGAACCCCAGTATGTCTCCCATGTAGTCATGAACACCTCCGTCTCGTTCTCAAATAATTATAAATACTGATATGATTATTATAATTTTTTAATTAAAAGAAATGAAGTAATTGTCAATTTATCAATTTACTAAAAATATAACACCATCATTACAATGTTTTAAAGTATTAATTTCAGAAATATAAAAAGAATAAAATAAATATGTAAAATAATAAAATACAAAACAAGCAGTGTTTTAAAATTCGGTCTATTCATTCGAATATTGTTATTCGGTTGGAATTCGCATAGAAAATAAATATTCAGTTTTGAATATTCGACCACATATTCGACCGCATATTCGACCTCATACTCGGTATTCGGTATTCGGTACCGCATATTCGGGAGCATATCTACATATTTGGTCGCATATTCGACCTTTGATGTAAAATATTAGATACTTTCTTAATTTGCATACAAATTAATATGAATTCTCATTTTAAAATCCGCATATATAAATCCGAATAAAAATCTGAATATTCGACCGCATACTGTATATGCGGTATGCAATAGCCTTTCGCATGCCACATAAAAGGATCAAATATTAAAACATTGCTCACAAGTTGCATATTCGAGATGTAAATGATGATGTATTACATTTGAAACATTAAAACAAATTTTGAATGTAGATAAAAATGTGCGATTGTTGTTAATGATTGTTAATAAAATAACAAAGCATTTTTTCAGTTCAATAAATATGCATTCTTAACTTAAAAGAATGATCAATATAGCTTAAGAGAATAATGATTTTGAAAAGGAAGGAAATCGTTGGTGATATATGAAGGATAAAATATAATTGTCAAATACTTGTCATGCAGTATATTTCATATTTATATGTGCATTAAATTACATTTTTTTTTTGGACATTGTGTTTCACACACTCATATTAAAAAAAAAAAAAAAAATCAAGCAACCCCTCCAAAAAAAACCCTATTATCTATAATGTTATAGTTATTGATCTAAGCTGTCTTAGTTTGTTTAGTTTGCTTGGTATAATTATATATTAAAAAAAGAAATATGCGAGCAAAATCTAAGTTAGCAAGAATTTATTTTAGTGTTTTAAGTCTATTATGTTGCATCAGCTTTATAATTTTAATTGATTGACGTTTGTTGATATTCTTTTCTTAAAAAAAACACTGATTATATTAGCAAAAAAAGAAATAAGCTAATAATTGTAATTAATTATCAGCACGTTGAATTAAGTTTTTCAAAGACAAAATTGACTTTTCAAAATCTATTAAATTTTCTTAACTTACTTCATAATGAAATGACTAAGATAATGTGTCGAAATTTTAAATATAATATCTAAATTAGTGTAAAATTAATACGACATAATTTAGTACTGTAATTATAACTTGGATAATATTACCAGGATACACGATCCTTGGTACAACTTCTGGTACATGTAGCAAGTAGCATGGTCAGCATTCAGAAGCAATTTCTTCGTAGTGGGGCTGCCTCCTCAATTAGAACTATGAGTTTGAATGTTTGCTAGAACATCAAATAAGAACAAGAAAAGGTTTTAAATAACGACAAGAGTATAACTTTTTATCAAAAAGATAACATGATACCACTTTTTCATGCTTGACAAGAAGCTTTTTAACTGCCTACGGGCCGCAGGGCTGCAAACGAATATAAGTTTGATTTGAATTAATTTCGAACGAAATTACGATAAGAAATAATTATCATAGTCGTTTAGAACGAGAGATAAAAGTCATCTAGAATTTCAAAATTGAGAACGAGAGTTGCAACTTACGAGTTATGACTTATGACTGAGTGGTTTTGTATTTTAACTTTTAAGTCATCAGTAAATATAAATCATTAGCGGAAATTAATAGTTCACGTTACTTTGAGATTCGAACTAGAATAGTTCACGAACCTATTTCGAATGAACCAAATCCAGTTTGAATTTGGCTTGAATTAATTTCAAACTATTTCGAATCAATTTTTTTACGAACTTTTTCGAAT
>CAXKVW010001555.1:0-2500 GCA_964058825.1 Carex arenaria
TTTTCGGCTACTTCGGCTACATTTCAGCTACTTCGGGCTACATTTCGGCTACTTGGGGCACTTTCAGCTACGTCAGGTCATTTTTCGGCTACTTCGGGCACTTTCGGCTACTTGGGGACATTTTTCGGCTACTTCGGGCAATTTTCGGCTACTTCGGGCCATTTTTCGGCTACTTCGGGCTACTTCTCGGCTACTTCGGGCACTTTTCGGCTACTTCGGGCCATTTCTCGGCTACTTCGGGCTACTTTTTGGCTACTTCGATCCATTTTCCGGCTACTTTGGGCACTTTCGGCTACTTCGGGCACTTTCGGCTACTTCGGGTCATTTTTCGGCTACTTCGGCTACATTTCGGCTACTTCGGGCTACATTTCGGCTACTTCGGGCTACATTTCGGCTACTTCGGGGACTTTTGGCTACTTCTGGCCATTTTTTTGCTACGTCGGGAACTTTCGGCTACTTCGGGCCATTTTTCGGCTACTTCGGGCCAATTTTCGGCTAGTTCGGCTACATTTCGGCTACTTCGGGCTACATTTCGGCTACTTCGGGCTACATTTCGGCTACTTTGGGCCATGTACACTCCCATTTGTGCACATGAGGGGGCACCCTTCTTGAAAATCTTGCCCCCCTAATAGGGAATATGCATTTTTAGGCTCTAGCCACCCCTTGGGTTACCACCCCCTCCAAATCCCCCATGTTAAAAATAAGGGTGTTGAACTATTTTTTTACCCGATTTTTCGACCGGTTTCACTTCTTATCCAATTTTTTTTTTAAATTTCAAATTTTCTGAAAATTTCAAATTTTTTGAAAATTTCAAATTTTTTCGAATTTCAAATTTTTTCGGAAATCAATTTTTTTCAAATTTCAATTTTTTTCTAATTTCAAAATTTTTCAAATTTCAAAATTTTCAAATTTCAAAATTTTTCTCGAATTTTCAATTTTCGGCTACTTCGGTCCATTTTTTGGCTACTTCGGGCCATTTTCCGTCTACTACGGGCACTTTCGGCTACTTCGGGTCATTTTTCGGCTACTTCGGGTCATTTTTCGGCTACTTCGGGCACTTTTCGGCTATTTCGGGCCATTTTTCGGCTACTTCAGGCCACCTTTCGGCTACTTCGGGCCATTTTCCGGCTACTTCGGGCACTTTCAGCTACTTCGGGCCATTTTTCGGCTACTTCGGCTACATTTTGGCTACTTCGGCTACATTTTGGCTACTTCGGGCTACATTTCGGCTACTTCGGGCTACATTTCGGCTACTTCGGGCCATTTTTTTGCTACGTCGGGGACTTTCGGCTACTTCGGGCTATATTTCGGCTACTTCGGGCCATTTTTCGGCTACTTCGGGGCAATTTTCGGCTACTTCGGAGCAATTTTCGGCTACTTTGGGCCAATTTTCGGCTACTTCGGCTACATTTCAGCTACTTCGGGCTACATTTCGGCTACTTGGGGCACTTTCAGCTACGTCAGGTCATTTTTCGGCTACTTCGGGCACTTTCGGCTACTTGGGGACATTTTTCGGCTACTTCGGGCAATTTTCGGCTACTTCGGGCCATTTTTCGGCTACTTCGGGCTACTTCTCGGCTACTTCGGGCACTTTTCGGCTACTTCGGGCCATTTCTCGGCTACTTCGGGCTACTTTTTGGCTACTTCGATCCATTTTCCGGCTACTTTGGGCACTTTCGGCTACTTCGGGCACTTTCGGCTACTTCGGGTCATTTTTCGGCTACTTCGGCTACATTTCGGCTACTTCGGGCTACATTTCGGCTACTTCGGGCTACATTTCGGCTACTTCGGGGACTTTTGGCTACTTCTGGCCATTTTTTTGCTACGTCGGGAACTTTCGGCTACTTCGGGCCATTTTTCGGCTACTTCGGGCCAATTTTCGGCTAGTTCGGCTACATTTCGACTACTTCGGGCTACATTTCGGCTACTTCGGGCTACATTTCGGCTACTTTGGGCCATGTACACTCCCATTTGTGCACATGAGGGGGCACCCTTCTTGAAAATCTTGCCCCCCTAATAGGGAATATGCATTTTTAGGCTCTAGCCACCCCTTGGGTTACCACCCCCTCCAAATCCCCCATGTTAAAAATAAGGGTGTTGAACTATTTTTTTACCCGATTTTTCGACCGGTTTCACTTCTTATCCAATTTTTTTTTTAAATTTCAAATTTTCTGAAAATTTCAAATTTTTTGAAAATTTCAAATTTTTTCGAATTTCAAATTTTTTCGGAAATCAATTTTTTTCAAATTTCAATTTTTTTCTAATTTCAAAATTTTTCAAATTTCAAAATTTTCAAATTTCAAAATTTTTCTCGAATTTCAAAATTTTTAATTTTTTCGTGGCAACCCCGGCTCGGACTCCCGCTGCACCGACGCTGGGGGCTGTCAGCACCGACGCTGGGGCTGTCCGCACTAACGCTGGGGGCTGTCACACTAACGCTGGGTGCTGTCAGCCCCGACGCTGGGGCTGTCAGCACTAACGCTGGGCGCTGTCAGCACCG
>CAXKVW010001555.1:12500-15000 GCA_964058825.1 Carex arenaria
CTACTTCGGGCACCTATCGGCTACTTCGGGCACTTTTCGGCTACTTTCGGCTACTTCGGGTCATTTTTCGGCTACTTCGGGTCATTTTTCGTCTACTTCGGGCCATGTACACTCCCGTGCGTGTACCTCAGGGGCCATGTACACCACCCGGCCTGCACATGGAGGGGCACCCTTTCCGAAAATCCTTGCCCCCTAATAGGGAATATGCATTTTGGGTCTCCAGCCACGCCCAGGGTTACCACCCCCTGGAAATCCCCCAGGTTTCCCCCCCATTTTACTTAGAAGTGCTAACGCTAAGGGCGCTACTGCACCAACGCTACTTCGGGCCATTTTTCGGCTACTTCGGGCCATTTTTCGGCTACTTCGGGCTACTTTTCAGCTACTTCGGGCCATTGTCCGGCTACTTCGGGCACTTTCGGCTACTTCGGGTCATTTTTCGGCTACTTCGGGCCATTTTTCGGCTACTTCGGGCACTTTTCGGCTACTTCGGGCCACTTTTCGGCTACTTCAGGCTACTTTTTGGCTACTTCGGGATACTTTCAGGCTACTTCGGGGCATTTTCCGGCTACTTCGGGCACTTTCCGCTACTTCGGGTCATTTTTCGGCTACTTCTGGCCAATTTTCGGCTACTTCGGGCCATTTTCGGCTACTTCGGGCCTTTTTTCGGCTACTTCGACTACATTTTGGCTACTTCGGGCTACATTTGGGCTACTTCGGCTACATTTGGGCTACTTCGGCTACATTTCAGCTACTTCGGGGTACATTTCAGCTAATTCGGGGCCATTTTTCGGCTACTTCGGGCCAATTTTCGGCTACTACGGCTACATTTCGGCTACTTCGGGCTACATTTCGGCTACTTCGGGCACTTTCAGCTACGTCAAGTCATTTTTCGGCTACTTCGGGCACTTTCGGCTACTTCGGGCCATTTTTCGGCTACTTCGGGCAATTTTCGGCTACTTCGGGCAATTTTCGGCTACTTCGGTCCATTTTTTGGCTACTTCGGGCCATTTTCCGTCTACTACGGGCACTTTCGGCTACTTCGGGTCATTTTTCGGCTACTTCGGGTCATTTTTCGGCTACTTCGGGCACTTTTCGGCTATTTCGGGCCATTTTTCGGCTACTTCAGGCCACCTTTCGGCTACTTCGGGCCATTTTCCGGCTACTTCGGGCACTTTCAGCTACTTCGGGCCATTTTTCGGCTACTTCGGCTACATTTTGGCTACTTCGGCTACATTTTGGCTACTTCGGGCTACATTTCGGCTACTTCGGGCTACATTTCGGCTACTTCGGGCCATTTTTTTGCTACGTCGGGGACTTTCGGCTACTTCGGGCTATATTTCGGCTACTTCGGGCCATTTTTCGGCTACTTCGGGGCAATTTTCGGCTACTTCGGAGCAATTTTCGGCTACTTTGGGCCAATTTTCGGCTACTTCGGCTACATTTCAGCTACTTCGGGCTACATTTCGGCTACTTGGGGCACTTTCAGCTACGTCAGGTCATTTTTCGGCTACTTCGGGCACTTTCGGCTACTTGGGGACATTTTTCGGCTACTTCGGGCAATTTTCGGCTACTTCGGGCCATTTTTCGGCTACTTCGGGCTACTTCTCGGCTACTTCGGGCACTTTTCGGCTACTTCGGGCCATTTCTCGGCTACTTCGGGCTACTTTTTGGCTACTTCGATCCATTTTCCGGCTACTTTGGGCACTTTCGGCTACTTCGGGCACTTTCGGCTACTTCGGGTCATTTTTCGGCTACTTCGGCTACATTTCGGCTACTTCGGGCTACATTTCGGCTACTTCGGGCTACATTTCGGCTACTTCGGGGACTTTTGGCTACTTCTGGCCATTTTTTTGCTACGTCGGGAACTTTCGGCTACTTCGGGCCATTTTTCGGCTACTTCGGGCCAATTTTCGGCTAGTTCGGCTACATTTCGGCTACTTCGGGCTACATTTCGGCTACTTCGGGCTACATTTCGGCTACTTTGGGCCATGTACACTCCCATTTGTGCACATGAGGGGGCACCCTTCTTGAAAATCTTGCCCCCCTAATAGGGAATATGCATTTTTAGGCTCTAGCCACCCCTTGGGTTACCACCCCCTCCAAATCCCCCATGTTAAAAATAAGGGTGTTGAACTATTTTTTTACCCGATTTTTCGACCGGTTTCACTTCTTATCCAATTTTTTTTTTAAATTTCAAATTTTCTGAAAATTTCAAATTTTTTGAAAATTTCAAATTTTTTCGAATTTCAAATTTTTTCGGAAATCAATTTTTTTCAAATTTCAATTTTTTTCTAATTTCAAAATTTTTCAAATTTCAAAATTTTCAAATTTCAAAATTTTTCTCGAATTTTCAATTTTCGGCTACTTCGGTCCATTTTTTGGCTACTTCGGGCCATTTTCCGTCTACTACGGGCACTTTCGGCTACTTCGGGTCATTTTTCGGCTACTTCGGGTCATTTTTCGGCTACTTCGGGCACTTTTCGGCTATTTCGGGCCATTT
>CAXKVW010001556.1:0-20522 GCA_964058825.1 Carex arenaria
CTCATATAAACACCAAAGGGAATATGAAAAAAAAGACAAACACGGATGATAATATGTAGCCGTTGTCTTTAAACAATAAAGCCTTGGATTCGTCTTTCTTCATTTTGGCCCCCACTGGCCACTTCTAACAAACAGGGGGTTGTAGTTGTAGCCATGTATCTTTGTTTCTTTGTGTGCCTTTTGCAAAAAGAAAAAGCTACTAGGATATACTATACTGATCAATTTGAATGAAGCGATTCTCATGTTATCGTAGCTTATATATATATAGGTTTTGTTTTGGCCTTATTTGTTTCCATTATTTCATTCTGAACCATGATTTTAATATTGTATAATTCAATATGAGGGATGAACGCCCGACCTCACTTGTGCTGTTATAAGGATAGTTTTTAACTTTTTATCAATAGAAATTATAAAATTCAAATAAACGAAAACAGAAAGAATACTTGAATTGCAATAAATATAGTAAGATCGGAGTCAACGACAACGATCCATCTATTTATGGATTGGAGTTAATAACTCAGATCCATGATTTTATTATTTTCTTATTAATTATATTGAATTCTGTAAAGAAGGTGCCACATTTGATAAAAAAAAATAATAAAATTATGGATCTGAGTCATTGACTCCGATCCATAAATAGATGGATCGTTGTTTCTGCCTCCGATCTTATTATATTTGTTGCAATCAAGGTACTCTTTCTATTTTTGTATATTTAAATTTTATAATTTCTATTGATAAATTTTTTCCCTGTTATAATGATACAATGTGGTAATGATGGAGTTTGCTGATCCAACCCTATAAGAAATTAATTTAGTTTGCTGATCTGCAATCTCCTCATCATCACATAACATGATCACATGCATTAATTCCATGAACCTAGTACCCATTTATTTGGTGTAAACAAAAAGCATTGCTCTGGTCGAGAACTCGAGATCAGAGCATGTCTTCTGCGTTTATGGTTAAAAGCAATTTGAGGACGTTAATTCTCAATTTCTAATTTATACTAAAAAAATGTTGGTGAATAGCTAAAGCAAGAGTAACTGTAAAAAATATTTATATCGCAAATAAAATGCATCGGAAAAATATTAGTTATAACCAGTGTCTGCTCAATATTTGACTGAAGAATTAATTTGTTTTATCCATCTAAAATAAGAAACAATAATTCTAATATCTATATTATTTTATATTATTAATCTTTATAAATATAAATTTTCTCTGTGAAACACAGCCTGTCATTTGCATGTGACGACACAGACACTGAGAAGCTGCACCTAATCTGCACTGGTTTCCATTTTGTGGCTGTCTCCTTGGCCCTTGGCCCTTGGGTCCTCTGACATTTGATCAATGAAATTGGCCTCGATTGCCGGGTGCTGCTTTCCAGCCATATATGCTGTACCTTGTAAACTGTTGATGTGCAAGCTATGTATCACATCATCATATATGCTAGTACAATAATGGTACCATTTGTCGCATGCATAATAAATCTCTAATTTCAGAATATATAATGAGAGTGTCTTCTATGGACATAAGGATCTATTTGTAAAATGAACATATTTTTATTTTCAAAGTTCAAACAGTTGATCCAAACCGTTCATCTTGTTCTCCATATTAATATGTGCTTGGAGACCAAATTTTACATTTTTCTGAATTTTTTTTACTATTTATTAAGATGGGTACAAAAAATATCAAATTCAGACCATTGAATTTTGTACCCATCTTAATAAATAGTAAATTTTTTTAGAAAAATGTAAAATTTGGTCACCAAGCACATATTAATATGGAGAACAAGATGAACGGTTCGGATCGACTGTTTGAGCTTTGAAAATAAAAATATGTTCATTTTACAAATAGGTCCTTATGTCCATAAAAGTCTTTGCCTAAATTATAATTTCGTGACTTGGTTAGAAGATAGTTTATTGTTATATTGAGCGAGCCTCCCGACGATTGAGGAGAGGAACTAGTTGAATATCTGTAGTGGTTGTGAGGCCTCACCGCCGATTGAGGTGACACAGGCCTCACCGCTGCTTGAGGTGACACAGCCTAGCGGCGCTTGAGCGTCAACCGGAACAGTTTAATCAATGTAGCGAGCCAAGCGGCGATTGAGCGTCAATCAAAATACTAGTTAAATATCTGTATTAGTTCTGAGGCCTCATATGTCTGGTATGATATATTTTTGTTTTCAAATTTTAAATTGTTATACTTAGAGATCAAATTATATATATTTTTTTAAAATTACTGTCTTTTATAGTTCTACATATATTAAAAAATGGTAGAACTTTTCTAAAAAATATAAAATTTGGTCTCCAAACAAATTTTAATATGAAGATCATATTGAGCGGTTCAGCAACAGTTTCAATATTAAAACGAAGATAAAAAAATATGAAGTATAATGAAGCATGGAAGGCACATTTGACCCATTCTCGTGTATAAATCATATATCAAAATCTTGAATATGGTGATATGGGAATTATAGAGTGTGAAGATTTCTATTCACAATTTAGGGTTTTGGATTTGTTATATCGATCGACTATTTTAACTTTAAAAACAAAAATATAGATCTATAACACGACTTGATCTATCATATAAATATCACCATAATCTCACTCCTTTTAACAAAATAACTAAAAATGTTTGTAAATTTTATGAATAATGTTAACGGCCGTCTATTCTGTTGAATTTTAACCTCAAGCAGTTGAAACTGACTGCAATGGTGTAAAATACAGTTAATTAATTGTTATATTATACAAATCATATAACAAATTAATTTTAACAAGAGCAAGGCTATGGTAATAGAGTGTGCTATGCATGGAGTGGACAAAACGTGCCGTGGCGTGCCGTACCGTGACTAAAATGTGGAGAGATGGTCACGGCACGCGAATGGTCACGGTACAGGAGTCACGCCGTGTCCAAACGTAACTAGTCACGTTTCTCACATTTAACTATTTTTTCATAATTTAGGTTAGTTAATCAAGATTCATCATTTAATCAAGACTTAACGGTCCTAATTACATGTGACTCGTGTGAACACGTGCCGTGCCGTGACCAAATCTTTCGCGTGACGTGCCGTGCCGTGTCAAATTTTCAAAAGATGGTCACGGCACGCAAAGATTATGGCACGCGACACGCCATTTTCAAAAGATGGTCCGTTCCGTTCCGTGACAGAACTGGTTCCGCCGTGCTATTTTTTCCACTCTAGCTATGCATTCACATTTTTGTTTAAAAGTACAGACAGTCGACGCAAACTACTTAAGATGGTCTAGGTATGAAAATGCAATTGGAGACCGAATTTTACATTTTGTAGAATATATTTTATATTTTCTAGATGGTTGAAAACCACTTCATCTAAAATTATGGACCATTTTTTATTTATCTAAAACAATATTATTTTTTAAAAAAAAAAATTATGTTGAATAGCTCGAATCGACTATTTTGATTTTAAAAACATATATTATTTAGATGTATAACACAAGCCAGTGTCATATACATATCAATATAACCTCATTTTTTTTTTTTACAAAATAACTACAATTGTTAGTAAATTTTATGAATAATGTTAACGCCGTCCTTTCTGATGAATTTTAACCTCAGTAGCTGAAGCCATTTAAAAGATTTCACCGAATGCAATTTTACAGACAGTAAATAGTTGATGTTCAAAATTCTTATCATGATCCGTGATCAATTCTGGAACCGACTTTGCTTATTTTCTTGAGAAAATGAGGACCCTCTTTTTTTTTCCATTTGAATCGTTCAAAATCCATTGCACGGTTTCTATCACTTTCTATTTTCAAATCAATTTAATTTATTAAAATAATTTAATTTTAGTTAAAACCGTATGATAAATTTTAAACAATTCAGATAAAAAAAAAGAAGGATACTTTTTTCTCAAAAAAAAAATAATAGATTTTGATACATCAATTCTTATATTTAAATGTACAGGGAAAAAAACACTGAAAATATTACCGTTTTCGGTTGGGAGACATGCTGTGAATTGTGATGATGAAATTTTCTCTTTTTTGACAATTTTTTTTTTTTGACAAATGATGATGAAATTTTAACACGGTGCAATGAACAATAAAAAAGTATCATGTGATAGGCATGTGACGTCTGTTATGCCTGTAAAGTCAAAAGAGGATCGCCACTGAGGCAAGCAAGTTCCTCAAAAGTTAAAGCACCAAAAGTATGTAAACAGGCCATCCAAGTACTAAATCGTGTTTTATATCATTGTTTTTCTCTTGCAAGAGCATCTATCCCGAATTCCCGATTACCTCGAACGCGATACCCAATGTTATTTTCTTATTGTTTTTTTTCGTTGTATCAGAAGAGAGGACATCAGGACAACCATGCAGTAAATAAATGGTTTCTCATTTTCACTGCTAAAATTGATGATAAGATTAGGAGTATAGTGGCTGTAGAATCCTCTAGTAAAACTATTTTTAAACATTTTGTTGAAAAGCGTGACTAATACTCTCCCACGGAATAGCTGAGGATATGCTCATGCTCGGCTCATTTAGTTAATGAGCGATAATGAGCGAGTTGTTAATGAGTGAGTTGAATTTGATAATGAGCGGGTTGTTAATGAGCGAGTTATGAACAACTGAGCGAGTCACGAATTATGAACAAGCTAAGAAATCAAAAAATAATTTTCATTTATAGAATATAACGAATTGCCATAATATAATCTAATTAAACATTACATAATTTAACAAAAAATTGTCCATAAGTAAATTTAACAAAATCAAACAGCAAATTTGATCTGGAGCGTAATTTTAGATTATGAGATTTTTTTATTTATTCAATTTTAATTTTAATTTAAAAAATTGAGATTAAATGTGGCAGGATTAGATGTAGCAATTTCTTAATGAACGACTTATGAGCGAGTTGAAGTATGCTCATACTCGGCTTATTAAGTTAATGAACAAGTTATTAATGAGTTTTTAATGAGCGAGTTATAAGCAATTTACTCATCACTACTGCCGCATTTGGATGCATATAATAAGCATAAGCATGTACAAGGCACATAAATTCATTGAAAGCGTGACTAATATTTTCCTACCGCATTTGACCGCTAGTGCAATTGGTTTATACAGTCCTGATTGGTCCTATGCATAGTGAAATAATTGAATAATGGGAATATGATACTGTGCATAGTACGGATTAGTCCGTATGATTAAACATCTTATTTTTTAAATTTAACAATTAAAATATACTTATAAATTGAAATTTACACTTTTTAGAATTTTAGCATTCTTTTAATAGATAGAAAATGACGGCTTTTGAATGGTCTAGAATTTTTAGATCACATGATTGTCTATCTATCTAAAATATAGTATAAAATTATAAAAAAAATGAAATATTTATCTAAATTACATTTTTTTACGGACGATTTTCTGTTTGGACTTTCAAAATAGAGCTATTGATCCACATTATAACCTAATCCATGCTATGCATAGTACAACAACCGGTTGGCAGCCAAGTGTAAGTAGCCTCTTTGGTGGTAGGTTTAGTCTTTTTTCCACCTGTCCAATATTCAACCAAAGAGATTATTAGTAATATGATTTGCCTACAGGTTTTAACTGATACGTTTTGGAAACAAATTTAATTTCGATGTTTCCAAATCGTCCAACACATACTACTAAAGACAATAAAAAAAAAGCTTGCTGTTGGTGTTTTGGAAGGGAGAGTAAAAAGTGGATTATATCTTGCATAGTAATCCATTTTGTAAAATATAATTGGGAAGCACCCATCCAAAACCACATTTGTTGAGCCAACTGACAATTGAGAAATAAGTGATCCACAGTTTCATTTTGATCACAAAAGCAACATTTTTTAGTTCCTGTCCAACCTTTTCTACCCAACAGATCCTTAGTGAGTATCCTCTTTTTACAAGTAAGCCACATAATTTTTTTTATTTTATAAGGCAGTGGAGTATGCCACCAAAGCATAGGGTGAGTTGCATGTATACCCCCAAAAGATAGCAATTTATATAAATAATGAACTGTGAAACTCCCTGTGTGTTCCCATCGCCAAGCTATCCTATCCTGCAGATGCGTGAATGATATGGAACTAATAAAATGCAGGAGTTGGGCCCACTCAGTGAATTCAACCCCTGTCAATGATCTCCTAAATTTGACACATTTGCCTTGAGAATGAATCACATCAGTTAACAAAATTTTGGGATTGATACAGATTTGATAAAGTTGAGAGTAGGAGGTTGCCAAAGAGCACTCTCCATGCCATAAGTCCTCCCAAAACCGAACAAGAGATTGCTGTCCTAGTGAAAATCGAACACTACATTGACCTAAATCATCTAACTTTAGTATCTCAGACCAAAAATGGAAAAGAGGGACAAGTGGATGGCTTGAATGGTAAAGATAAATAATAAGTGTTTTCCATTTACTAGAAAAATTAGGATCCTTAAACTTCCACCACCATTTAGTAAGTAATGCTATATTCATATTATCCAAATCCAAAATTCCTAAACCCCAAATTCTTTATCTAAGCAAACCGTAGGCCAATTAACTAAGGGATATAGTTTCCTACTTTTATCACTACCTTGCCAAAGGAAATACCGTCTAATTTTATCGATCTCATGAATCACTGTATCAGGAATCCTAAAAAGTGAAAGGGCATAAAGTGGTATTGCTGACAACACGGAGTTTAATAACGTGTGTCGACCTCCAGAAGACAACAGTTGTCCCTTCCAGTTTTGTAATCGTTTCTCAACTTTACTAACTAGGAAACCCCAATCTGAACATTGAAGTTTCTGATCATGTAATGGTAAACCTAAATACTTAATCGGAAATTGAGCAAGTTTGCATTGGAATGTCTGAGCTAATGCAGCAGCTAATGGCTGGTCTATGTTGATTGGATACATTTATGTTTTATTTAAATTCACCTTAATGCCCGAAATGGCTTCGAAAGCTTGCATGGCCCACCACGCAGATTCTACTATTTCAGATTTGGATTGCAAAAATAAAATAGTATCGTCTGCGTAATGACAATTTGTAAGCGCTTGGTGATGAAAACAAGGAGGTCCTGAACCCCGTAATACTTGTGCTTGTCTACCTTTAGAAAAAAATTTACTAAGAGAATCGGAAGCTAGAATAAAAAGATAAGGAGATAAATGATTGCCTTGACGAACCCCTCGTTTACAATAAAAGTAAGGGGTTAAGTCACCATTAATACTAACACACGATTGGGAGCTATGCAGCCAGTTAGTAATCCAATATATCCATCTACTATTAAACCCTCTACTATGTAATACTTCCAACAAATAACCCCAATGAATTTTATCGTATGCTTTTTCGAAATCGACCTTAATCACTACACCTTGTTGATTGGTATGCTTACTAAAATGAATAATTTCTTGTCCTAGTATCACATTATCTAAGATATACCGATTGGGTAGGAATGCCGATTGGCTGTCATCTACTAATCTGGATATAATTTGTGTCAATCTATGTGTAAGAATTTTAGAAATGAGTTTGAAACTACAATTCACTAAACTTATCAGTCTATATTTACTAATATGAGATGCATCTTTCTCCTTTGGGATAAGACAAATAATGGATTTATTGAGTTTATCTAAGTTCAAACTATTTTGATAGAACTGTTGGCATAACACTAATAAGTCATATTTGACTATCTCCCAAAAATGTTGATAAAATTTAAATGGAAAACCGTCGGGGCCAGGAGCTCCATTCGGTGCACAATCAAAGAGAGCCTTTTTAATTTCATCTAATGTAAAAGGGAGTTGTAGGAGTAAATTTTCCTCAGAGGTAACCTTATCATTATCATCCCAAAACTTATCGTCAAAACTAGCAAATTTATGTCATGCTGTCCCTAAAATGTCTATATAGTAAGAATGGACATGGTTTTTAATTTCTACCAAGGATTGTGTAACTTGACTATTGATCTCTAAACTATTAATTCTATTTTTCTTTTTCCTGTGATTGACCATCACATGAAAAAATTTAGAATTTTGACCACCTTCATTCAGCCACTGTTGTTTGGACCTATGTTTCCAATATTTTTCTTCTTCTAAAAATATGTTTTCCAACTGTTTTTTAAGATCTTTCCAGTTAGAATATTCAGCATCAGTAAACGATCTATCTTCCTGTATTATTTCTAACTCATGTAGTCTATTAAGAATAAATGTTTTTTTTTCCTTTTTTCTGCCATAGTGATTCTTGGCCCACCCTTTTATTTTCTTTCTAAGATATCCTAATTTTTTAGTCCAGCTATGTGCAATATCAGGTAGGGAGAGAGGCTGTTCTGCCCACCATTTTTGAACTAAAGTAATAAAGTCAGCCTCTTCAAGCCATAGGATCAAATTTAAAGTGAGATAATTTTGTGGGAGACTGATCTTGAAGTTGAAAAACAAGCGAACAATGATCAGATCCATTTTTACCAAGATCAATTAACCTACTATGAGGGTACATTTGTTCCCAATCCAAAGCTGCAAAGAATCTATCTAGTAATGCAAATTGCCAGCCATTAGACCATGTAAATTTTCTACTATGCAATTTATGCTCAACTAGACAATGTTTATTAATGAAAGTATTGTACAGCTTACTAGTTTTGATATCAAAAACTGGACTAGATTTGTCCTGTGGAGATCGAATAACATTGAAATCACCACACAAAACCCAGGTGTGAAAATGACCTTCTCTTACTAAATTAAGTTCTTTCCATAAATTCTTTTTGAGATATCTAAGAGTGGGGCTATACACAATTGTAAACTGCCATATAGTTGAATCTACTTTGTTTGTGAAATGAATATCTAAACAATATTTATGTTGACTATGGGATATTATGTCAATTTTATTGCTGTCCCCACCAAAAAGTATACCCCCCGATCTCCCTACTGATGGAACATATAGCCAAACATCTAATGTATGAGATAAAGAATTGAGTATCCTATGAGAAAATTTTTCTTTCTTGGTTTCTTGTATGGCAACAATGTCAATGTGTTGTTGTTGTATAAAATCAGCTAAAGCTTTCTGCTTTCTTGGGGAATTCATCTCCTGTATATTCCAATTTAGAATATTCATAAAACACTATTGTGATCCCTATTATTAACTACATTGTGAAAATCTGTATCTAACAAAGCTAGACTAAGAGATGATGAACCATCTTTGTCCTTAGGATAAAAGGCTAAACTATTCAATACTTGTACAAATTGCCGTCGTCCCATATGTTTAATAGCTGAAATGATGATATTTTGCTCATATGGAGTGTTTCCTAACTTGATTTGATAGACCCTAAACAATTCATTTATTTGATCTAAAGTAAGTCTATTGTAAGGGTATGATTTAAGTAATGGAATACCTGAAGGTTTGGAGGAGCTAGCAGCCTTCCTCTTTTGTGCCCTTTTCATGATGGGAGTGTGGTTGGAATTCACTTGTATGCGCACACTCTTTCTAGGGACAGATCTCGTATATTTCCTAGAATATGTTTCCAAGTGAACTTCTGGTGTAACAACATGTTCTGTCGAGGTATCGGAAATCTCAATGACTTCCTTCTCATTAGATAGGGAGGAATCAGAGAGTAGAGGTTTCCTGGTGCGAGAACGAGGTCTGTGTATAGCCCTTGGGTGTTGGTGGTTAGAGAATGAGCGGTTTCTTCGAATTGGGCTGACACTCTTTCATCGCAGAGGTGGTGATCTGGCCTCAATGGCAGGAGAAAATCTCACAGTTTTGGTCTTCCTTTGGTTGACTTTTTTGGATTTGGCAGGCGGTGTTCTGGGAGTGACATTTTGAGCTTTCATTTTTTGTATACAGAGTCTTTGAGCCCGAGCTGAGAGAGGCTCCTCATCTAACACAGAACTATTACCATTACTAATGAGTTCGCTGTCACTTGAAGTATCATGCACAGTATCGCTCTCAAATGCTGGCTGTTCAGGAGAGTTGCTGTGCTGGAAGGCAAGAATAGTAGTGGTATGATGGTCATTTTGTGTCGGTTCATGTGCTGATTCTATCGGGGCATTGTCGGCAGCGAGTTGTGTATTAACCCCTGAGGTTGAGCCTATGCCTCTTTCCATAGTAAGTATTGCATTCAACGTATTTTGAAAGGAATCTTCATCCGAATCAGAAGTTTCATAGCCATCATCAATGTTGTTATGTTCTTGTGTACAGCTAGGCAGAGGCAATTTTCCTTTGCCTGTAGGAGGGGAATCTCCTAAAATTGGCTTATGGGAAGGTGACGGTTCAGAAATGATCACTCCTCTGTTTCTTGGAGGTTGAGGAGAGCGCCCCTGAAGAACAGTGTTAAAATGAGTAGTGGGCTGAAAGAGGAGTTGGTGGGGGTTGGGAAATAGTTGGGATTGGCTGAGGAGGGATATCTGAATTATTATTAATATGTGGAGGAGGGTCTAGGAGGTCTTCGTCCGTATCAGTAACAGTTTGGTTTTGGCTGACTGGAGGAATTTGAGGGCCATGATGATCACTAGGAGGAGTATGTTCAGGCGGTCGAACTCCAAAAGGGGTTCCATTAGGATACGGTCTACCATTTAATCGGGCTCGCCAAGCAAGAATGCTCTTTGTATTTTCTGTCTCAACTTCAAATTCTAAATCATGGTTAGAAACAAAACCATTGATATCTCGACGGTTGAGGATGTACTAAGTCGACAATACAGAGACATCACTGATCCCTATGCGAAGCCGAGCAAATCTATAATCATATTGAAACCTAGTTCCGGGGTCTATCTCTAAAACAATGGCTCCAAAGGGACTCAGAATGGCATTGAATTCGCCCCAGTTCCAAAGATTATAAGGAAATCCCGTTAGTTTGATCCAAACAGAATGTAATTTCTTCCCAGCATTGAAATTTGGATCCCATTTGATAATAGGAAACTGGACATCTTCCATCCTTAACCATTTTTTACGGGTTGCTGAGATTGCCCAATCCTCAGAGGGAGCTTGTATGAGATAAACAAATTCATCAATTACCTGAACCACCCATAAGAAGGGGGGTAGGAAAATCGGAGCAACCGTTCCACTTTTTCCGGGCCCCAGCCGGCTATGTCATCAAGAAGAAAGCTCAACTGAAGTTCTTTGTCAATTACCTCAGAATCAGGAGTCGAATTGAACATCAAAATCGGGGGATGCATCGCACGTGAAGTAGTGGTCTGTTGGATCGGACCTGTGGCTGCTGGCTGTCTCGGTCGAGGGATATCTGGCCGAGGTGCCCTCACCTGGACTGGACGATCAGGCGGAGTCTGTTGGATCGGACTTGCAGGAGCTCGAGATGGTGGTTGCCTGGGAAGTGGCGGTCTGGGCTGGTTGTAAGGCCTGTCAGGTGGAGTCTGGGTCACTGGAGGAGCCAATGGCGGCCGTTCGAGGCCAGGCGGTCGGCCACCGACGTGAGATGGCCTTCCTCCTGGTAGATAAGGCCTCGATCAGGCAAATCCCCGGTGGAACCCAGGCGGAGCCATACCTGATTCCGTTGTCTCTTGCATCGCTTCAACTCTCTGAGGTTGAGGAGAGCGTGAAGGTGGTGAGGTGATCGTACGACAGTGGATGCCTTTATGCCCTTGTTTGTTACAGATAAAAGAAAGGGTGGCGTTGCGATAGGCTACTGCTAAGTGACCTGATCCTCTGCATTTCATACAAATCGGGCGGGATCTCGTGGAATCTCAACGAATCGCCTCCGCACGCTTTCTGATGATCTTCGCATGGGATTCGTGCTCTTTGATTGAAGGTTGTAACTGATTTCACGGAAACTGTCACACCCCGAGACAACCAGCCACGTAATTACACGTAAGACGTGTGCACATCACATACATTATCAATAATAAATACTCATGCATCTTGTCTTAAATTAAACAAAGTCTTTTAACATTACAAATAGTTCAAGTACATAGCACAACATTCAACATGAGATCAAGACAAACATGACAAACAAACCGATAATTGCCATGTTAGTCAATGTATCCACTTTTAAAGAGATAATTTAAGTTTAACTAAAGGAATTAAAAAGATACTTGAGCCATCTGCTCATTGACTTTCCGATCTGCATCTCACCTATTCGTGCTCCACGTCGGCTTCATAATTTTCCTAGAACCCACATAAAAGTGGAACGGGTGAGAGATCGAACAGTCTCTCAGTACGGAATTTAGTTCCAGTCCCGGAGTTTGTCAAATTCACTCATTAATACAAACAGGATATTAAAATTATATCCTCACATGCTATGAATATTTAAAACACACACACACACACACACACACACACTTCTTTAATTATCTTTCAAGTTTTCCGTTTATCCATTTATTTGTCATTCCAATGGGAAGTCCAACCAACATTGGAAAGCCGCCAACCCATTGGGAAGTCCAACCAACAATGGGAGGCTGCCAACTCACTGGGAAGTCCAACCAACAGTGAGAGGCTGTCTCACTAGACGAGAAGTCCACCCTATGCTAGATCTTGACCCGTGACAAGACCGCTTTCCCCTACAGTCACGTTATCGAGGGGTATAGTCGAACCCAGACCCAATGTATACATTCCAACATGCGTTCAACGCATGTTGGCTCCTTTCCTTTAACTCATCCGTTACATTTTACGTTCATTTCATTTAACATTACACAACGCTATGCTTAACACATCCTACTTACAAGTCTCATTATTGATATGAATAATCCTATTAAGTTTCTAAACAAGCCAAAGGGATCGTTCGATTCAATATGCACAATTCCATAAATAAATAAATAAAATACATACAAATTGGTAAGTAACAATTTGACAATATCCAGGAAATCCGTACCTGATATATGAGTAAATTTCTGATCGTCTCTTAAATCTTCAAAAGATAAACCTAATAAATAAACATAGATCTATTTAGAATTGTTTACTTATTATCGTATCCTAAATTTCCTTAATACTACCTGTTAGTATATTCACATGTTATCGATCCTGACCCTTACATTGTGCCTCATAAATTTGGCATAAAACAATCTAGTATGAAATTAGTGAGATAATATCTTAGTTTCAAAGTTGTCTAATTTACATATTTTCTGGATTTATTTTTAAATCTATAAAAGCCTCACTATTCTGACATAGTTTTTCATTATTAAGATAATATGACAATTACATGATCAATATAAAATAATACTAAGGAATTCTTCCTATCGATATTAAATTATGAATGCTTGCTAACATTATTTTTTTTTTCACAAATATTTATATAATTAAATAGAATCAACCATATAAATTTTAATGCTAAAAAAAATATTCCTATACCATAATCTTTGCAGAATTTATTAAAATAAATTACATATCATATCATATGATCCCAGAAGGAAATTAAGTAAAACTAATATATATATATATATATAAGATAGTTTCATATTTTAATAGACCTAAAGAAATACTTTATTAATGATTTATATTTGCAGATTTGATAATAGAAGATAGTGATTGTTAAATAAGGAAATTTAGTTCCCTATTTTGTAACTTAAAGAAAATACTCATTTGCTAATATTTACTGATAAGGAAAATACTTACTAATGAAGAAAATCTCCATATTTTAATATACTTAAAACAATACTGATTGACAAGTAGTATTTTCATATTTTAATATACTTATTGGCGACTTCTAATTGTGTAGAAATCTAATATACATATGTTTGATATTGTTTATTTAAGGTTTAAAGTCATATACGAAACTTTAAAAAGGTATATAAAATGAATTGTCTAATGTTTTATAAAAATAATAACGCCTGTCACAATTTAATTATGAAACCTATGTTCAATTAATAACACTTGGTTCAAGAGATAAGAAATTAAGTATTAATATAATCAACAATTAAATACTAAACTTATAAAATCATAAGACAGATTTTTCAGGTTTTATTATAATTGAAAATAATTTCTGGTAAAAATGAAAATAATTAAAGAATCAAAAATATTTTTACTCAACAAAGATCTACTTTCTAATTGTTATCATATTTTTAATCAATTCAACAAATAACGTAATCTTAAGTACCTTAATGCAGAAATTTCAAACCAAAGAGACAGATTCAATCGGTTTCGCAACGGATGCAGTTTGGGAGTCTTCTTTGATCGATGTCTGTAAAGAATAGAGGAGAGAGAGATGCGGCATGGAATTGAAGTTGTATAATATCTAATTATAAATGGGTGAGAGCGGCAGGGAAATAAAAGGGGTGAGGGGGCGGGGTTCAAACTTAATAGGAGTGATTTAAGGCAAAACTTCAAAACTTTGAGAAATTTGGATTTTATTTATAGAAGTTATATTAAAGGGTACGATGGTTTACAAATTGGGTAGCGGGGTTTGAACAGGGGAGCGTGATTTTAAAATTGAAAAGGTGGCTGTGGATGAAAGTTATGAATTAGTTATTTTGGTAGAGAGTTAATATGGATCGCTAAATTCAATTGGGCTGAATCAGATACTTTTGATATGGAAATTAATTATTTTTAAATAAAAACATGAAATTTAGATTGAGTTATTCCTCATATCTATTTTCTCGAGTTATGTGGTGTTACATCCTTTCCCTCTTAAAAAAGAATTTTGTCCTCAAAATTCAAAAATTAAATTGTAATTACTTTTATACATTAAAAATAAATGTAATTAATGAAGTGTTACATTCTCCTCCTTTAAAAGAATTTTGCCCTCAAAATTCAAAAACTAAAATGTATTTACTTTTACTCAAAATACACGCCGTTACAAAAACGCAGGAAGAAGGAGAGAATCCTTGTACGATCTCAGCTTCTGTGGGCCGACAATTGGGCTATCCGCCATTAATGACGCGAATTGAGCTCGAGCAAGATCTATACAGCGGGCTTTAGTAAAGGCCATAGGCCTGTGAGGAACTATTCCTCTTTCTCTTTTTTCTTTTTGTGTTTTTCTCTTTTTTCACTGATTTTTCGAATTTACTGGAATCGCCAGAATCGCCATGTTTATTGCTTTGCTCGAGCTCTCCATCCCACACCTTATTACTTTTATATATTTTTTTAATATATATAAAAGTGGGTTAATGTCATGACATCGATTTCATTGAAATCAGATATAAAACAACAAAGCACCGAACATCTAGTACTAAGTTTCAATGTTTTACAGACCAATTTTACATATCTTGTAGAGATTTAATATATAATACTCTCCTACAGCAAAATCAAACCAAAATAAGCGGACAAACATAACAACTAGCAGCAAATACAAAACATAAAATCAGTTTGTGGATATCAATAGAACAACACTGGTTTGGTGTTTTGTCTGAAGTTGGCTACCACATGTAATTCAAGAAGCTTGTAAGTCGATCCCGAATTCAGGGTCATGTTGTAATATGTGTCCCAACTGTTATTATATTGTATTGGGAGCTGTTGGAATCATGTTTGATTATCAGGTTGCGTAATATTTATCCTTGCAGGAATACCAAGTTCATATTTGTTCAGGTCGAACCTAATTCCTAGCCCAATTGTTGGCAGTCTTATACCTCTAAAATTTATCTCAAATCCTATATTAACATTCTTGAAGGTTGAGTACCGTAATAAGCTCTATTTTTCCTTATAATACCTCACCACTAAGGTAAAAGACAATTCCAATCAAATAATTGAATTAATACAAAAATCTATCAATTATAAATTAATATTAAAATTAAAAAAACTAGTACATAATTTTAAAAATAGAAAGGACTTTGAAATACAAAAAACGTACGAATTTTGCTCTTTGGCTTTAAATAAAAAATGTTGGTGGTTGATCTTTTTCTACCACACCGAAGTCATGCGCACCACCATCATGCACAGCTTGGTGCTGCAGCTAAATCCCCCCGGGGGTGTGACCCGGACCGGACTGTGCCCGTGCACGGGTCCACGGGTAGGACGGGTGGGCAAAAATACGGACCGAACTGTGAACCCGTGCTATCCGGACCGCCCTATCCGCCCTACCAGCTTGAACCCCAAAGTTGTTTACTGTGTTAAATATTATTGGGTAACCGTAATTCGCACTAAAATTATATAATAGGATTAGGGTTTAATTTAATACTTCATTTGTATTTGCACGTAGGGTTAAAATACACCATTGGTTTTGTGCTCCAACCATACCCCATGTCTTTATCTTTGTTCTCGAAGTTCAAACGGTCGATCCGAACTGCTCAACATGATCTCCATATTAAAATGTGCTTAGAGACCAAATTTTGTACTTTTTGAATTTTTTTTTACTATTTATTTAGATAGTTACAAAATCACTGCTTCTGGACCATCCAAAAACAGTGATTTTGTAACTATCTAAAAAAATAGTAAAAAAATTCCAAAAAATATGAAATTTGGTCTATAAACACATTTTAATATGAATATCATGTTAAGCGTTTCGGATCGACTATTTGAACTTCGAGAATAAAGATAAAGACATAGATATGCTTGAGACACAAAACCAATGATGCATTTTAACCCCACTGTTTCATTTGTTGCCATAAAAATAATGGCGCACCACCGCCATGATGCATAAAATTAATTAGTCTAGTTATTTTTGTTTAGAATGATTTTTATTATTATGTAACCTATAATATTGATTGAATGGCTTGTATAAAAAGTATGATGAGATAATAAAGTCAAAATATTGATATATTTGAAATTTTTGTGAAGTTAAATCTGCAGTAAATTTTTCTCAACATTAAATTATATAAATTTTAGAGATAAAATAGAGCAGTATGACGAATTATAAGTTAGTATAAATAACGTCGACTTTCGCAAATCAGTTTTTGGTTTAATCAGTAAAAAAAAATAAGGTTTTATAATATTACATGTTCGTAATTATTTAATGAAGTTTTTATTTGATTAAGCAATTTAATAAGTATCATAGTGCTTGAGTGAGGTTACGTACGGTATTATACATAGTGCACACCCGTTAGTATTACAGCTTCCTATTTCTGTTTTCAAAATTCAAACTGTTAATCTGAATTACTCAAGATGATTTCAATATGGAGGTGTATTGCAGATTAAATTTTACGTTTTTCAGAATATTTTACTATTTTTTAAGTAGGTAAAAAATCACTTGATTTGAAGATTCGAGACCATTATAAATTAGTGATTTTTTTTATCTATCTAAAAAAAATAAAAAATTTAGTCACCCAGTACATTTTAATATGAAAATCATACTGAGCATTTTATTTGATGGATTGAACTTTGAAATAAAAGTATGAAGTTATGAGTAGAACAAGAATGTTCTTTAAGTTTACTAAGTTCTTTTGTGAACTTAGCTCCAAAATCTCAACGATGAATTTAAATTGTTGAAATTCATCTACTTTACGAGTGATGTATCTAGCTGTAAAATTTTAAATTTTCAAACTAATTTTATATAAAGTCAAATGATAAAAAATATTTAAAAAATAAATGCATCAAAATTAATATATAAACATTATAATTTTGACTGCTTGACTTTATACTAAATCAATTTGAAAACTTAAATTTTTTATATGTAGACGAATCACTCGTAAAGTAAATAGATGTTAACAATTTGAATTTGAGTTTGAAACTATTCTAATAACTTTTAAAATTGAGTTCGCAAAGAAATTTCGTAAACTTGAGAAGAGCCTAGTTATACTATGTAGTTACTGTTGGGTTTTGACGGTTCAAACCCATTAATTTAGTTTATTGGGGTTTTTACTTCTAACGTAAGCTAAGAATTAAACGAGATATGTCAGAAAACTTTCTAAGACGGTCCACCTTCATTATTCTTCTCTCCACAAATCAATTTCAAAATCTCTTCTATCATTCTCTTATTCTATCCTCTCTCCTTCATTCCAGACAAGTTCTACCATACCCGTTAACCCCTTTGAACAATCCCGGCTTGTTTGCCGGATGTGCGAATACAAATTTCCAGACAAGTTTTTTTTTTTGTTTACCATTGTTGATGTGATAAGTTTGCAAATTAAATTATTTCTTTATAAATTGTGGGTTTAGTTCAGTTTTTTTGCTAAAAGCATATTTCCTGAAACTCCATTGGTGACAATTGGTGATTTAATAGTGCTAATCAAAATCCCACATAGAAATTGGATAGAAGTAATTTTAGGGAAAATAAGGGAAATAAAAGCGGAAGTATAGATATACATGTTCACATTTGTTTGAACACCTCAAAAAGACATTAATTGAAAAAAAATTAAGAAGGGAGACGCTCAAGTTCTAATTGGTTTCAACTGGTGTTGCTTTTCTATTAGTTTTGAATTTCTTGGATATTTGTAATAAATAAAGAGTGAGACTATGGTAATATACATATTACGGATCAACTCGTGCTATGGATCTGTATCTCTATTTTCAATATAATATTATAAAATTTAGAAGAAGAATACGTAATTTTAAGATTTTCAGAGTGATATACATTAAATTCCTCCTATTATAAAAATCTGAAACATGAGTACAAATAAAGCCCTTTTGTTAATTAAGTTTTGGGCCTTGGGCTCCCCATACTGAAATTTATCTGTTATTGGGCTCTCAGTCCCTGAAATGAAGACCCCACTTGTCAGAATCGCTTTCCTCCAAAACCCCAGAACGCACTATCTTATACAGTCTAATTTCCTAAAACCTCAGAAGAGAGCAATGGCGTCAACGAATCTCTTACCCTTGAGAAATTCTCTTACTATGTTTCCTTCTCTCCACAAATCAATTTCAAACCTCAGTGCATCAAAACTTTTAGTCAAAAAATTTACATTTTTTATTAAGCGTGTTAGGTTTTTGATTCAGATAAGAAAAAAAAAAGATCAGAATTCTACGATTATGATCGAGAATTAGCAAATATGGACTCAATGTTGGCTAGATTAGTTGATTAACAAAAAATTTAGTCAAGTATTTGAGTATTAATTCAGTATTGGTTATTCTTTAATTATATGATAATTATTTTATAATTTTTGATTATAGTCGGAACAATCATGTAAAATAACTTTCTTCTTTGAGTACAAATTAAAGTGGTATGTTTCTTGCATCTTATGCATATTAACAAGTGATTCAGTTTATTTATCAAAGAAAAGCTATGAGAAATTAATTATTAGTTGCTTTAGATTTAGTAGACTTGACCAAAATATTGGCATATTTTTAGCACATCTTTAGTTATTTTTGAAATTAATTGCTTTAATTGTAGCATATCTTCAGTTACCTTCAGTGAATTGTTTATTATCTTTCTATTTTATAACCGAATGTATACTTTGACCAGAATTAATATACCATATCTTATCTTGATTCCTCTGCTATTATTTGCTTATATATACACATCTTTATAGGATTTTAATTTAATCGATATAATAAAAATGTGCAATTAATATGAATATAATTTCATTTTTTTCATTTTTTTAATTGGTGACTCAATTGTTCAATTCGTGAATATAATCTCAATGGTAAATTCGTCAATATCAATTTTTCTAAATAAAATTATGAAATTGACTATATCTGAAAGAATTTTAAATTGAGTTATAAAAGTTCATATCATTATTACTAATAGCTTAATTCTTGATCGCTGAATAAATTTTTGGAATACGAATTAATGAAATAGACGAACGACGTAATTGAATCCACAATCGACTGCCTTGATCCACTTAGCTACATCCGCCTCTTATCTAGCTAAAGAAATAATTTTATCTTTTTTCATTCCAAATTATTGTATTTGACCTCGATACTTAGATCATTCTGTTGGACATATAATGACAATGAATATGGCAAAAAAAAAAAAAATGTAAGCGAGTCTCGCATGAAAACACTATGATTCTTGTTCAATATTACGAGATTTTGGAGGGATACATCAGAAATTGTACCTCGATGATAATATGGGGCAATTATGGAAAAGTAGGGGGGTTACAGTAGCTTTTTGCTACTGCGTTAAATTCAATAAATAAAACGACAAATTACGCCAACTGGGGCCGGGCCATATTATCTCGAGTACGTATCCTCTGCGATATCTCAATTTTTGCGTGACTGACGTGTCGGTGCCTATTCGGGGATAGCGCATGGGGCAGTATTATTTATACTTTACGATTCGTGCAGAATGTATTTGAACGGTTGAGATTTATCAAGTAAACACGTAAAAGTTGAGATATCTCAGAGGATGAGGATGCGAATTCTATTATCACCACAGCACCGTGTTTTCCATCAAATCGCTCTCTTTCTCCCCTCCTCCTCTTGTCGTTTATTCTCTTTCGCGCGAAACAACTCCCTCTCTCCCATCCCACTCCACTCCACTCCACAAACAAAAGAAAGGATAGAAAGTAGGAAGGGAAATCGATTAGACAACACCTTCTCAGTTCGTGGAGCATGGTGAGGTTGCTTTTCGACTGGGAGCTCTTCCAATCCTGATTACTACTTGAAAGCTTTGATCTTGTAAGTGTCCTATGACAATTGTATTTTCTAGTAAGAAATATTTCGACTTTGTTTTTGTTTTTCGTCGCTTTCTCCCGGATTTTTGCAACTTTTTTGTGATTATTTTCTTTTCTGTCACTGATTCCTGATTCCTCTAGATCCCATTAAGTAATTTTGAAACTTGATCAGCCATTTTGAAATTCCTTTCTTTTGTGCTGTTGAGAAATTTGT
>CAXKVW010001557.1:0-26051 GCA_964058825.1 Carex arenaria
ATAATCATCTATGAATGTGATAAAGTAACGGTGACCATTTCTTGTAGCCTTTGGAAAAGGACCACAGATATCCGTATGAATTAATTCTAAGACATCATTACATCTTTTTGCATCATACTTACGTTTATTAGTTTGTTTTCCCTTTATACAATTTACACAATCACTTAAGTTTGTAAAATTTAAAGGTTAGAGAATATCATTAGACACAAGACGTTCTATCCTTTTCATAGAGATATGTCATAATCGCTTGTGCCATAATGTTGCTGATTTCTCGCAAGTTAATTTACATTTTCTGTTATCTATATGTAGTGCCTCTAAATGTGAAGTGTCTATATCTAGAAAATAAAGATTATCATAAGAAGACAGGATACCAGAAGCAAGAAGCTTAGAATTTTGACACAAACTGAAATTTCCATTACTAAATGAACATACATATCCATTTTTGTCCAAATAAGATACAGAAATTAGGTTCCTTCTAAATGATGGAACCACTAAAGCAACAAAACTTAAATAAAATCCTGTCCTACATAATAATCTAAATTTTCCTATGCTTTGCACTTCTACTTTGTTGCCATTTCCTACGTAAACGTAGCGCTCCACCTCATTTGGCTTGCGATGACTTAGGCAACCCTGCATCGATATACTGATGTTAGACATTGCACCTGAATCTATCCACCAAGTATATCTAGATACCAAACTTGAATTAACTTCATAACAAACTAAAGCAAGAGACATACCTTTCTTTGTCAACCATGCATGATAGTTGGTGCAAAATTTCTTCGTATGTCCCGATGCTTTGCAGAAAAAGCATTTCCTTTCCTCTGCTTCAATAGAAGTATTTTCCCTTTTGCTTTTCTTCGCATCTTTGTGTGTAGCTGCCTTGGTGGGTTCCTTTTCCTTGGCAGTAAACTTGCGCTTCTTGCCTTTACCCTTAGGATTAGATGTTACTACATGAGCACTTTCTTCCTTAGTCATTTTCTGTCTCTCTTCCTCCTGCACCAACTTAGCTTCAAACTCAGGTAGTGTCCACGTCTCCCTTTGACAATTATAAGTCAACTTGAATTGACTAAAGTTAGACGGGAGAGACAGAAAAATGAACTCAATGAGAACCTCATCAGAGATGTCATAATTATGCCCTTTCAAGGCACGTTGCAGTCTTGTCATCTCAATAACATGCTCTCTAACCCCTTCTTTTCCCTTGTATTTTATTGTTGCCAACTTCACAAAGAGTGTACTAACTTCAGTCTTTTTACCCTTTGTGAATTTCTCTTCAAGGGCCCTAAGGTATTTAATAGCACCGGTTTCTGTATCAGGTATTATGCCTCGAAAAGTCTCATGGATCGTTTGCTTCATCACCATTATGCACATGCGATCTAAATGCTCCCATCTTGCAATATCAGCCTTCTCTTGGGGAGTTTCCTCACCCTCTTTATTAGGCTTGGGGCAATCAAATCTCAGTGCTTTGTCTAATTGCATGATCCCTAAGACTAATTTCAGCTTTTCCTCCCACTATTTGAAATTGTTCCCCATGAGGGGCTTAATCTGACTTAGATTTGACATTATGTTTAGATCTGAAAATTCAAGAACAAAGGAATAATTTAGATACGATGTGTCACGATTTGATCCTTAATCATAATTCTAAAATATATCTAAAGGCATGTGTAAAACTATATGCTCCATTAAATCTTTAGTCAAAACACCATTCAGTAATGAAACACCTTTGGGTGGAATCATTACTTTCAGGCATTCTGGTGTAGTGAATAAAGTACAAACATGTAACCTTTTTGTCAATCAACCTTTGGGTCAAATTAACATATCCATGAACTAATGACCAGGTCAGTCAACGGGGGGAGGAGGATCACAGACGGATTGCTTAAGTTCCAAGCCCCTGATGCTTTTCTAGACATCGCTAGTCCATGTGTGTTGCAACTTATTTTTATACACTACCCTTATACACTAAACAATTTCAGCAAGCGCTAACCCTCCGTTGGGAAAGCTAACACTCACATCCATTTCCAGCACATCATTTTAAACTTGTTATGTGCCACCCTGCACTTGTCTCGCACAGAGAGGTTCGTTTGCGAACAATCAGTGCTCAACTTGTACAAAATTAATAACACATGTAAATCCTAATTGCCTTTAAATAGATCCTAAAACTATGCCTAAAGCCTATTCTCGGACGTATCCTAAAATGACTACTCGTCCTAAATAGAGTATAGTAACTAATGAGAGCTTGAATTAGAATAAACTAATTTTCATATGTTAACTATATTCATCAAAAATAAATTCTAGGCTCTAGAAACACTCAGTATTCTCCAAAATATAATTTTTAGAAATACTTTATGCTTTTATTTAGAAATAACGAAATAATATTATTCAGAAATATCCAAATAACTTTATGCTTCCATTTAAAGATAACTAAAACTTTGTGCTTGTATTTGGAAATAACCGAATAATCTTATTTATAATTTTCTAAATAATATTATGCTCAAAATAGCTATAATCATGACCAGAATTTTATCCCACCCTTAATTAGCATTAAATACTAATTATAGTTAATGGCTAAATTCTATAACTAATTAGGCTAATAATAGCATACTTTATATAATGATTATAGTAATTATAATTATTACAACCTAAATTACAATTACTTACAACTACTCCTAATGTATGGTAACCGAAAAATAATCTAGAGTTAACAAATTTTCAGATCTGAAATCGAGAGAAACTGAAATTTGAGGGTCAAAAAATCGTTTTAAGATAACTACCTCAAATTAATTCTTTATGACCAGATTCAAAAATTCAAACCTAAATTACTTTCTCTAATTCGAATTTAAAACCTTAAATTGTTGCATAATTAATCCTTTTACTCAAATCAATAAATTATGCAAATTAAAAATTAAAATCTCAAATAAAAAAAAAATCTCCAAGATCACACGAAGCGCAAGGATGGGTCCAAATTTAAGATTTTAATTCAAAACCGCATGAAAAATTGATTAAAGTAGAATTTTAACAATTCCTTTTGCAACAATTAAATTCGATATGAAAAATAGAAAGCAATTAAAACGAAATTAAAAAGAGACAAAGCTTTCTCTAGATCATTAAATAAAAAAACTGTAATTCTTACATAAGTGGCTCTGATACCACTTGTTAGGCCCGATGGTCTAGTTTTTCTGATTTACTTAAAACCTTAACCTAGATCTTATGTAAGAATTAAATAAGCACAGCGGAAATTACTTACTTTCCATCTTTATGGCCTTCCGTCTATTGCATCTCAAGCAATATCAATGGAATTGATGAAGATGGCTTGATTGACTTGCTTGCACGCTCAACCTACAAATTACTTGGCTAACGAGTCCTTCCAAAAGCTCTTGAACTCTCTCTTAATTGTTTCTATCTCACGAATTGAAGACAGAATATCTGGTCTTTTATGAAGCAAGACGTTGGAGATGATGAGTTCAAGGTTATGGAGACTCAGCCCTTTTATAGCAGTGCAACCCCTAATCCTAGGATAAACCTTAGAGCCTAAAATAAGAAATGTGAAATCTGTTTCCAAAATTAGGTCCATATTCTATTACGTTTTTTACCATGATGTAATTCAAATTAGATTCTGCTATATAAATAAAAGTTATAGATCTTTTTTTTTTATCTTTCTATCTATATATAGTATGCCCAAAACAAACATCGTATGAGGACGTTATGATCAAAATACAAAACATGTCCAGCAGTTTCCAGAACATGGTATTCTAAATTAAGCACCATGTTCTACCACGTTTTTGACCCTGATATATTTCTAATTTGGTTTTCTTCCAGAGAGACAAAGTTCTAGATTTTTTTTTTACCTTTCCAGAAAGATATAGAACGCTAAAAACGGATGTCGTATTAGAGATATATGGGTCAAATAAGAAATAATGTGTAGCAGCTTTCAGATAACGTGGTAAACTATTTTGGGAAAGCCTTTAATTATGGAAACAATTCTTTAAAAGCCATAATTAACAACAGCCATTGGATTTTGTTTATTGGGCCAAATTTCACTTTTCTTATTTAGCCTAAATTTATCATTGCTATTATTTTAATCAACTATAATCGGTCCATTAACAATTATAGTTGATTAACATTATTCCATATGTATTCGTATCCAAATCCTTATTGAAATATGTATAATGCCATGACTTAATTAATCACATTGTTTGGCATATTTTAATCATTACATAAATGTAATCTCGCGATAGTATTTGATATCATAATCATAATGCACGTATGTCCAACTTAATGATTGTAATTAGACGTCTCTAAATCCAACATGATCTTGTGTGCAGCAGGGTGAAAAGAGGGAGGACCGAATCTATGGTTCGGTATCCTGAGGAGGGACCAAACCAATGATTCAGTATTGGAATTTTCTATAGAAAAAGTAATCAACTTCCTTTCCGATTTTTTTTTTATTATGAAAAATAAAAAGAAATTCGCCATTACCAGCCAATTACTTCCAAGAAGAATACACTAATTTTTTTTTTTAACTCTTGACAGTGGCTGTAAGTTGTAGTTACGTACATGAAGTAAAATAAAAATATAATACATCCTAAAACATGAGTTCTATTACGTAAAATGCAATGTTTAAATTAACAATTTTTAGAATACACTAGTTATTTTAAATTCCACAATTTGATAATCTCACTCAGATCTGGTAATCTCTAGTCCCCTTAGACTTTAGAGTTTAGATAAGAAGTCACCAGGATTCCCGGATTTTGAATTAGTGTCCAGCTGTCCTCTCTGCATATATATTCTTTTTTTTTAAAAGATCTGCATATATATTCTGCAAATTAGATTATCAATTCTCAAATTGTGCTGCGCGCATGGATGTGTTAAAACTTGAAAAGTTTACTTTCTGAGTCGTCCCTAATAAAAATGTACTAAATGTCCCTCCAGTACATCCGTTTAATTAGTGTCGTTGACATAAAGTTCATTATTGATGAGATAGGAAGAGATTAACTTTGTGCAAATTGACATGTGAATTGATATATATGTAATATTAGTCAGTATTGTATTAACTGTTGAAACTTGAAAGTGACAAGTCTCTAATATATATATTGCCAATGTTGCTTCCTCCCTTGTCTACTAAAAGAAATTAACATTACTGGTCCAAGTGTCCAACCAAATTAAAACCATCACCACCAACTCGAGTGATCTCTTAGAAGGCAAAAATGGACGATCGTAATCAAGAAGAAGAAACACAATCACCACAGCCTCAGCAAATAGATCCCGAGTTGTTGAGAGCCATAGTAAATGGAGATTTGATTTCCTTCGAAAGTATTTTGGGAACAGATGTACAACCCAATACAGAAGCACCCCGGGTGACCAATAATGGTGGTAATAGTGTTGTTCGTGGAGTTACATGTGGAGAGAACAATGCTCTCCATGTTGTGGCTGGAGTAGTTAAGGAGAAAACCAGTCAAACATTATTATGTAAACAAATTTTTCTTGGTTCTCTCACAGCGATTGTAGTTAATTGGGTTTATATTTGTTTTTTGATGAAACATTGGAATATAGGTTTAATTCCGATCTATCCAATGTGCTGTTCTATCATAATATATGGAGTAATAATATTTGTTAGAGTGAAGTTCCCACAGATACCGCAAAAAATTTATGAGAAAGCAAAGATAACCCGGTGGCTTAAGTGGGTTTTAAATTTGTCCTTCTATAAAAAGAAAATGTATATGGAGATTGCAGAAAAAATCTATGATCAGGATGCAACCTTGTTATATGCCCGCAATTGTGCAGGGGAGACACCTCTACACTGTGCTGCTAATTCTGGTAACCTCGATATGGTCTCTCTCCTAGTTCAATTTGCCTATACGGAGGAGGATCCACCAAACTTAGGGCCATTGTTACAGGCTAGAAATAAAGTAGGGGAGACAGCCTTACATGGAGCAGCTCGTTCCGGTTACAGTGGTATTGTGGACGTGTTGTTGTGCGCAGATAGGACAGTGGCAGGCTTGAAGGATAAGGATGAAATATCCCCATTGTACTTGGCTGTTACCTCTGGGTGCCTTGATGTCGTTCAACAATTGATAGCTGCTGGAAATCCGCCAACAGCTGATGGAAATCCGGCAAGAGCTGCTGAAAATCCACCAAGAGCTGCTGGAATTCCCATAACAGCTGCTGGAAATCCGCCAACAAATGCTGAAAATCCGCCAAGAGCTGCAGCAAATCCGGTAACAGCTGCTGCAAATCCACCAAGAGCTGTTGGAAATCCGGTAATAGTTGCTGCAAATTCGCCAACAAATGCTGAAAATCTGCCAAGAGCTGCTGCAAATCCGGTAACAGCTGCTGCAAATCCACCAACAAATGCTGAAAATCCGCCAAGAGCTGCTGAAAATCCGGTAACAACAGCTGCAAATCCGCCAACAAATGCTGGAAATCCGCCAAGAGCTGTTGGAAATATGGTAACAACTGCAGCAAATCCGCCAACAAATGTTGAAAATCCGCCAAGAGATGCTAGAAATCCGCCAAGAGCTGCTGAAAATTCAGTAACAGCTGCTGGAAATCTGGCAACAGCTGCTGCAAATCTGGCAACACCTGCTGCAAATCCGGCAACAATTGATGGAAATTCGGCAACAGCTGATGGAAATCCGCCAATAGTTGTTGGAAATCCGCCAACAATTGATGAAAATCTGCCAAGTTATGCTGGTCCAGATGGACAGAACGCGTTGCATGCTGCGGTCATGAGGCAAAAAGGTACACTAATGATCTATAATTGAACTAATTTACATATATTTAGTATTCAGTTTTATGTTTTCAAATACAAACATTTCTGAATTAAAAAGCTATAAGGTATGGATACAAATATTATTTTTATGTTAGATACAATACCCAAGCACTACACGTTTTCCAAATACAAAGAAGTGATCCATTACATATTTTATCATTTTTCAAATATAATTAATAGTTGTCCTTTATACAAATATGAAGATAAGTATACTATTGTTCAAAAAATAAGAATATGCAACTTTTAAATTATTAAAAAAAATTACATTGAAAATTATTACTAGAAAATATGGAATTTTCTAAAGCAAAAAAAAAAAAAAATAGTTCCATTTCTGGTACAGTTTCAAAAATAGTTGGAGTAAACGTACAGAACTATTAGTCACAGTAGAAAGTAAAAATAAGGAACGTATTAGTATTAAAAACTCGAGAGATAAAGCAGGTGGGAGATGTTATATACTTGTATTATTTATTATAAACTTCAAAATCCCAAATAATTTTACAGTTGACATCTTTCCTACCGGGAAACCCAACCAGCCATTTGAGATGCCGTTCTTCCCAGTCCTCATTATGTACTCCAAAACCTGTAATTGACTAATTGTGCATAATTAATTGTCAGATACTATTCACAACTAACACATAATAATATTTGAATTATATTTTATTGGATTCTAATTGAGCTTCCCTGATTGCCATGGTCCAGTGAAATATTACCTATAACTATAATCAAACATGCATGTCATCACAATATTTTTCCTTTCCGACCTCCTGTAGTAAGAATTATTTTCTACCGGCACAGCAAATCCAATTAAAAATAATCAATTGTTAGACATATCTCTCTTGGTTACTCTTTCTATTTTATTTCGAGTAAGACTTAGGTGCTATGGTTAGCATAAGGCCATCCGTGTTATGGTCTAAAAAAACAATATAATAAACTTCAAAGTAGCTCAATAAATTAGTTATATAATTAACTTGCAGGATACTAATTTTTACTATTTTTGAGATTTTTTTACTATTTTTTATGATTTATGAAAGATGTCAAAAAAATGGCATACAAATAAAAGAAAATTGTCAATAGTTTTTGCAATTTTTCACAAATCATAAAAAATAGTTAAAAAATTCCAAAAATAGTTAAAATTGGTATTCTACAAGTTCATTATATGACTAATTTATTGAGCTACTTAAATCGAAGTTTGAAGGTTTTACGATAGGCTTTTGAAGCCGTAGCCTGGATAATGCTATCCATAGCATCCAAGCCTTACTCTTTTACTTCAATTGGATATGTCCCTTTACTTTATGGGGGGCTATGAGATCTAACAAATCATCAGGTAAATTGGAAAATTCATTAATTTGATCAATAAGTGTGATTACCAGTGAACAGTTGGCTGGACAATTTCTTTGGTTCCTTGATTTTAAATTTTGATTGCTCTGTAGAACTGAAAGGTTGCTTAATTTGCAGAAACTATCACACGGGCAATACTTGAATGGAAACCGTGTCTTGCAAATGAAACTGATACAGCTGGGAACACTCCGCTGCACTATGCAGCATTAATTGGTAATACTTGTGCTGTAAGAGAGCTGCTGTTAAAGGATACAGGGTCAGCATACAAGGCTAACAAATCTGGTTCATTTCCCGTGCACCTGGCTGCTAAGGCAGGCAAAATTAAAGTGATAAAGGAGCTACTAAGCATGTGCCCTGATGTTGGTGAACTCCTTGACAAGGAAAAAAGAAACTTTCTCCACGTTGCTGTGGAAAAGAAAAGGATAGAAATTATTACGTGGGCCTGCAAAAAAGGGATCAATGCAGCCGTGATGAATGCTAAAGATAATGATGGAAACACACCTTTGCATCTTGCAGTAATAAGTTCTGAATCAGAAATATTTGGTCTTTTTCTTAAAACAAAGATAGTGAGGCCAAATATCAGAAACAAAGCAGGTTTAACTCCTCTGGATATATCGGCATCTTTACAGGACCAGCATTTAAAATACTCACTGGTACGTATCTTCATGGTTTTATCTGAGAATATATTATCATCAATTACAGAAAACACTACATCCAACAAATCAATTAGTAGCTTTTTCCTTCATTTACACGAGCACCTGACAACGCACTTATAATTTAATAAAAAAAGATATAATAAAGTTGGAGTAAATGGTAACATGAGTTTGCTCGCTGAGAATATGTGAGCTTAACATTGTAAACCATCGTATCAATTAAAAATACAAATTGAAACCATTGCTGTTGAACTACTTCACAAACCAAAAGTGCTTGAGTTAAATAATTTTAAGTTCGCCAGTTCGTTTTCTATGAAATCTAGAGGGTGAAGATTGTGAAATTCAACCTCTATCTTAGACAGTTAAAATTCAAATTTGAAACATAAATTCTTGCCTGTTGGAGTTAATCATGAGGATGAATGGTTCAAATAGGGGCGTCAATGGCACCCTTTTATCCATTTATCCGATCCGTACCATATTTGATAAGACGGGTATGGGTAAAAAAAAATTTCGTACACTTAACGGGTCATGGTATAAGTAAAGTTTACCCCGTACCCGTTACCTGATTGGGTAATTATAAAAAATTATATATATCATATATATATATATTAATGAGCAATGAATATTCATTCTCCAACCATTCTTCATAGTTGTGTTATGCTTATTTAACCATTAAAACACTTGAATAAATTTCAGAAAATTTCAATAAAATTTTGACCTTTAAAACGCGTATATATTTGTGAAATAAATGTGTTTTAATGTTTTATTTAGCAAATAATATTTTTTTATTATATTAGCATTATCCGTTATTTACCCGCTACCATTTCATTATCTGACAAGCATAACAGGTAAGGGTAGAATACGGGTAAGGTCAGTGGCGGATGCATATAGGTTGATTGGGGTCAATTGACCCTCATTTATTTTTAAATTTTTATATTTGTATATGATTCTCTACATAATTTAGAGCAAAACATCATAATTACTATAAGATTAATTGACCCCCATTTTAAGTATAAAGTTGTTATATGATTGAGCCCCATTCACGGTTGACCCCCATAGTTTAAAAATCTAGCTCTGTTTTGTCCTTGAGTAAAGTAATTTGTAGTGGATAAGGGTAGAGTACGGATAAGAATAATTTGTAACAGGTACGGATAAGAAAATGCTTCCACCTGACCCTTATCGTACCCGTTGACAACCCTAGGTTCAAATTTATTAAGCCAATTTAATGATTTCTTAGGTTATTTAGGTGCACAAACTTATTTCTTGAAAACTTACTCTCACCTCAGCTTTACTTATAGAAGTAGTTAGTGGACGTAAAGAAAAATTATTGGACAGAAAGACCGCATGGTTTTTGTTCTATTGAATATGTTCTAATGTCATTTGTATTTGGATATTTTGTAGATTCCTCAAAATGTCATCTATCGTGCCTTGTTACACAATGGTGCTTTCCAAAATCCTTGTCAGCCAGCTGATCTATCTAAAATGGTCGGTAACCTTGTGAAAGCAAGAGCAGATTGCCCCAATCGAACAGAAGGGAAAGAAATGTGCAATGATGTAGAAGATGATATAGAAAAGGAAATAACAGATTGTGAGAACAAATCTAGAAGTCTTACAACTGGAGCAGTTCTTATTTCATCTGCAACATTTGTTGGTATTTTTACAGTGTCAAAGTTTTATGGTGATATTGATACCAGCGACGACGATATTGGTATAAAATACTATTTCATAGTCTTCGTCGTAGTTGACATGTTGGCATTTATCTGTTCAATAGTGTCCACAATTTGGCTGCTATACGCAGGGCTATCAAATTTCTTCCCCAAGTATCGTAAGATTTATTTTCGATATTGCACCCCACTCCTTTATATAGCACTTCACCTTTTTATTTTGGCATTTGGCCTAGGAAGCTATATCGCAATAGTGCCCCTGAACCTTGATCTGGCAAATGGTATTCTTAGAACTATCGTATTTTGTTTTTGCTTCACCATATTATGGAATCCCAAAGTCTTTATTGTCAGAATTATTCTAGGTCAGCTGCAGAAACTTGGCTAAAAGATTCCAGGTAAAACCACATAAACTCTATCAGTTATTTTATCTTTATTTTAGATAATTCCATCCTGTATGCTGGAAGACCGATGTTTTTGTCCTGATTGGATGCTGCTGTATTTCATATTATGTAAAAGTCTGTTTTTGTTTGATTTCTTAATTTATAACAATATAAACCATTTGTTCCTTATTTTATTTTTTGTGTTGTACTTGAGGATTCTATATGTTTGCATTGTATTGTACAAGAAGATTTTATGAGTGAAACTTTTCATCTAAACATAATTTGACAAACCTCCTCTCATAATACTCTTTTATATATTCAAAATGTTCCAATTTCCTGTTCGAATCGGTCAAATTCCTTTTAGCTAAGTCAACCGATTCTGATTTTACAAGACGTCGCATGCTAATTGTAATTTCCATACCGAGTTAATTACAAGTACATTCATTTATATGACCGGAGCTGGTTCTAACCCACCAATCATCAATTACATTTTTTTTAATTACTCCATTTTTCACTTACTCTACATTTATATTTTCTCCTTGTAAATTTTTTCCATTCAATTTCGGGGGGGGGGGGGGGGGGGCAAAAGTAAAATAAAATAAATTAAAACGACTGTAATGCAAAAAAGAAAAAGAAAGAGAACTGAAATGATGACAGTAACTGTTGATATCAAATTATTTATAAAAATAGTACTTGCTCTGCTTTGATAATCTGAAAATTATAACCCAAGGTGTCTGTCTTGTATGCTCTGCTTAGTTTATCTGAAACACTGTTTTAAAAGGAAAATACTTCAATTTTGGCTTCAGCTTGGATTACTAACATGCTTGTCTATGCAAAGCAAAACACATTACACTTAAATCACCAAGATATTACAAACTATGCTCCCAATTAATTATTCCATAAGAAACATAAAGCATCTGCGAAGCAAGTTATATATCACTATTCTTATATACATTTTCAAAAGCAATATTACAAGCAACCAATTATAAAATTGGAAACCCTCTTTACAGAACTAACGAGAAAGATATAAAGCATGCCAAAAAACCATATGCTGTTGAATTGACAAAAAGAAAGCACGCACACCCTCAAAAACCCTAAATATTACAAGAAACGAAATAACAAAAAGTTCTGAAACCACATTTCAATTCGACTCACGTCCAAAAAGTTGAAATAAAAAATGATTCAACTTAATAGTAGACTCAATTACATAAGATTACTTTGAGTGGAGCTTGTCTGGAATCAAAAGTTCATCCCTTAGCATAAATGATAGGTCAGCCATTTGAGACAAGAACTTTTGGATATCGCTTGCATTTTAAGTTTTTGAATTTACAGTTGAATTTGAGTTTGGATTCAGTATGTTATGGGTGTCCACAAAATATAGAGAGGATCTGAATGTGCTCCATTTAAACTGCATTGGAAGATGGGAAGAAAAATAAATAAAAATTAGGCTTTGACAAATAAGATTCAAGAGCAAACGCATCCATGGTTATCACGAATCAAGATCAGAAAATTAATATGAACACCACACTCCCAAAAACCTCCCTCCCTCCCTGATTTTATTTCATTAGAAAATTCTGTTTTACAACTTTTTGTTTCATGCTTCTTCTCACGGCCTTAGCCTTTATTTATCCTATCTCTATTTTGTGTATTTAGAAACTAACAAATGCTGTCAAGATTTATTTCTAAATAGAATTATTACCTGAATCAAATCTAACAAATCAATCACTAGATCTATGCTTCCTTTTCTTCCTTTATTGAATCTGGAAATCAATCAATCATCGGATCCATAGCTGCTGCCCTGTTTTTGCCTCTGTTTCCTTTTTCTGGTTGTCATGTGTAAGCTTGTCCTTTCTACAATGGTCATTCAAAAGTGACTATTTGAACATTATACGTGTTCAGTTTTGGGACCATGCTTGTAGGTTCCAGTACATCCTATATTTGGTGTTTTTCTCCTTCAGCTAGGTAGTTAAGTTTTTTTTTTTTTTTTGAAGTTGGGTTGGAGGTCAAAAGTCTGTCAACACATTTCAAACTTCTATGTATTAATAAAGAGTTTTTTTTTTCTACTTTGTGGGTTTCAAATTCATGACATTTCACATGAGAGCCATCTACTCATCTGACTTTGCCACTATATCAAATGAATGTTTTTTAGCTTGTTAAGATTGTTATCACAGTTATGTTTGGAATTAATCAATTGCAAATAAAAATAAATTCTGATGTTCTCTAAAAACAAGTTTAAGAGTGATACAAGACTACAAGAGATAATATTCTAACAGAAACAAATATTCAATTTACTTGATAGTAATTTGTTTCCCCAAGGGGTCAAATTGAACTAATATGAAAGCTATAGCTTTTAATATCAAGGTTTTAAATAACGATTATAAAGACCTGAATGAAACATTCCGTCCACCTTACCTTTTTTGTTTTAAGTATGAATGATTTCAGTTGGTGCACCCATTCATGCTTAAAATCAAATCAGCCAGTATAGTTTATTCGGACCTGTCGACTAGTATAAATCATTTCGGTCAGTAGATATTCATTCTTCATAAAAATCATACCGGCCCACCGGCCCACCAGCCCAATGAACAATACAGGCCCACTGGCTGGGATTAACCATTCCGTCCATGCTAGTTTCAGAAACTTGCCCATGTATTTATTTCATAAACGGTGCCGGGATTTTAAATTATATACATTCTTGAAATATTCCCAATTTTTTTTACGTTTGTTTAGACTTTTTGTTTATGATTTTTATTTTTAATCCTCTGAATTTTCGCATTGTGGTACATTAGCGTTATTTTTTTTTATTTTATTTTTTGTGCTTTTTAAGTATGATTTAAAATTTGTAAAATAAATTTCTTTCTAAATTATAAAATGTTTGGAGTTCTTATTGACTATGTTTATTGCAGGTTAATTAAAAGTATTATCTTGTTAAAAAATTTACACATTTTTAGTTAAATTATATATGATTTCTTGTTCATTTCTTATATAATGTTTTATTGATTATATTTGTTACGGAAATTTTTTACATTATTTGTTTTAGTTTTCTATCAAAGATATATACACATAATTCTGCTGAAAATGTTCATTAAAAATAAAAAAATACAATATAAGAAAAAAAAAACTTCACTAATATAACTGCACAACACTCATTAATTATCAACTAAACATGCAATTATAATTTAAAAAAATAAACAATATAATTGGCCCCATCTCCACAAACCTTTGGCATGCATGCCGATGCCAAGAGAGAGAGGAATAGTGCAGCAATCAATTTGTTCATATGAAAACATTAAAAAATTTGGAGCCGATCCAGAGATCAATTGCGGAAGCAGTAATAAGATTTTTTTAGTTTATTCGGTGACACCATGACCATGGCAACGAAACGAGCTGTGTTTAGCTCGTGATCAGCTTATAGGTATGACGAGCCAAGCAAGCGAGCTAGGACTTTGGTCCCGAGCTGACAACTGTAGTTTGTGATTGGTTCATGGCTCACCGAGCCGAGTTGGCTCGTGGTGAGAGGGGGATGGCCGGATGGGGGATTGGTACACAAGGGAAGGACGGATTGGGGTGCTGCGCAAGAGGAGGGAGATGGCCGGATAGTTAGGGAATTGGTGACTTCTGTTTGTACTATTTGATTAAGTCATTATTGGATTAGCGATTTTCAAAATGACTTAATAAATAACAAACAAATTATAAAAAATATAAAATTTGGTCCCCAAGCACATTTTAATATAGAGATCACATCTAACGGTTTAGATCGACTGTTTGGACTTCGAAAATCGGAAAACGACTTGGCTACACACAAGCTTAGGAACAATCGATTGTGTGTGTGTGTGTCTATATATATATATATATATATAGAGAGAGAGAGAGAGAGAGAGAGAGAGAGAGAGAGAGGGGAGAGGAAGAGAGGGAGAGAGAGAGAGAGAGAGAGGGAGAGGAAGAGAGAGAGAACACGAATTAAAACTGCCCCTGAGAGCGAGCGACCGAGCGAGGCGTAGAGAGAGAGAGATAGAGGTACAGTGAGTGAGAGAGAGAGAGGGAGAGAGGAGAGGCTTGAGCGTGTGTTTTTCAAATAGAGAGCGAGAGAGAGAGAGAGAGAGAGAGAGAGTAGGGGAGGGAGGGGGAGGGAGAGAGAGAGAGAGAGAGAGAGAGAGAGAGAGCAGGAAGAGAGAGGAAAGAGGAGAGAAATGAAGGAGAAAGGTAATTGCTCTAATGAAGGAGAGTGGCAGGTAGTAACAAGGCGCCACCGAAGGTATCCGACGAACTGGAGGTATGGCACAGCTCCCCCGTCCCCACCGTCGGTCAGGCCCTACACCCCTTTTACGCGCAACCTGTCTTATGCACAGGTGGCTGCGAGAGAACCACCAGCCAGACCACAACCGCCAGTCTCACCACCACCATCCCCAAAATCACAACAGGCAACCTACTACTTCGCTCCACACTCCCCAACTAAGTTACGTTTCCCACCGTCGCCTAAATACAGTGAATGGTGGGGAAGGTGTTTCAAATGTTGCCGCACGGGTCACTCGGCAGCCACTTGCCGCAACCCACGTAAATGTGGCAAGTGTTGGCAAGACGGTCACATTGGCAACACGTGTAATGTGGAGGTGCTTAATCCAGCTGCACCACCTTTCAAGCCGGGCCTGAATCAGCACGCCATACCCCGGCAAACACCTGAGCCAATGTTCGATGAGCTTCTGCAAGGCCGCTCTCCCATGCCGGCACCAATCATGCCAAAGAATAGACCGTATACCTCCCAATGCTTCATTGACAGAGATGATGAGTATGGTGCAGAGCTTGCCAGGCTTGAACACGCAGTGGTAGTACATACCAATGGGGAGGACTGTGAACTGACTATTGAAGGGGTAACAAAATGTGCATTATCAACCAACATGGTGCAGGAGCACGAAATTAGTGTCTCAAAACTGGCATATGGCCGGTTTCTCATAGTGCTTCCAGAGGGACTTGCCCCTGACCGCTTCATCCAAGCAACACCGCCGTATTACTGGGACAACGGGATTTCCTTCCAGAGGTGGAGCCCACTTGAGGATGCCTCCATCCTAATCCCGTCATTTAAAGTACTGGCCTATTTGCTGGGGGTTCCGTTGACACTATGGAGAGACAAGAAAATTGCCAAGGCCATATCTGCCTTTGCATTGTACCTGGGATCAGTGGCTCCAGAGGAACACAATGATCTTTCCCATTGGACGGTAGCTTTCGCTATTGATGACCTGGAGAAAGTCCCAGAAAACGTCACCATGGTGGTGGGCGGCCTGGAATATCTGATACCCCTACGAACGGTTAACTGGGCACATGCGCCGATATATAGGCCAGATGAACTGCCGAGACCGATGCCCATCTTCTCAAAACCTACGCCGCCAGTGTTGCACCCTCACATGCACACGGGACCCTCCCAAGAAGAGTCACAAACCCAACAAGGAAGAGTGTCAATGAGCATTGGAGCACTCAGAGAGCTGTGCAGAGACAAGGACCCATTGTCAATACCAGAGGAGATACGAGAGGCTCTAATGGAGGAGGCAGACGCAGAGGGAACGCCGGCAAACACGCCGGCAACCGCAGATCCCTGGTCGCAGGTGGCCACAATAGATCTAGGGACTCAATCCACACCGGATCTGATGAGGCCTCAAATGGAACGAGTTCATGTCATGGCCAATAATCAATCTAATTCTCAACTGGGCACGGTTCGCATCCTATCCAGAGCCAGAGAAAATCCGGATGCCATACACACTGACCAAACCTCTCAACGGTCACCGGATTGTCTGTGCCATGGGGGGCAAGGAAACGTGGAGGAAGGAAACCCCTCAATGCAAAACATTCAAGAAACACAGGAACAAGAGTTACATGGTCACAGGGGATCCGACCAAGGGCCACCTTCACCACGCGACAAAAACATGAGGGGTTTTGGTCCTTTCTGCGCGACCCAGTCTGTGGTTGCCACCTCTGGCACCACGGGACAAAAAACAAAAAGGGGCAGGAGGCCCGCCCTGCTGATCTCCAAACCTACGGCAGTTGAGGCGAGTCAAGCAATCCCTCAGCGCGCTAACCCACTACAAAGAACCCCACAGCTGAGGCTACAGACAAACCGGCAAGTAATTCCATTGGGAGAAGCAAGTCCGAATGAGGAAGGTTCTTTCACCCAGGAATCCCCACTTTTGGAAGAATCCCCTAACACGGAAATAAAGAGGCATACTCCTTCGTTGACTGACAAAATCGAGGAAGCAAAACGCATTCTTGTTGAGGGGACAGCTCAACAAGTAACCCCACGTGAATTAAGAAATTCGGCTAGGCAGAAGAGAAAATCAGTGGGCCGAACCTCCTCAAATGGGCCTGGGTCTTCTAAGAGGCCTACTACTGATGGGGCCAAGGGAAATGAATTGCCAGTCCAAGCCGACTTACAGCCTGCTGGATACTATGAAGTAAGAGTACAGCAAGCCTACTGCGCAGATTTGGGCCAAAAATGTGGAGCAAAGGGCAAGGAGATACAACACATATTACAGGAGGACAATCTGGACAGAGAGAAGGCCATGGCAACTCCGTCTCCCAGCAAAAACACTGGAGAACACGATGATGGCACCCCAGTCCTGTTCCCAGACACAGAGGACGAAATGGAATCAGAGGAGGATGAGGGTTATTAGAGACACCCGGGTTGTAATAGTGGGTAGTGTGATTGATGTTAATCTAGTTTCCTTAATGAATTTCAAAAAATTAAAAGTAATTTCATGGAATGTTAGAGGATTGGGGGCGGGGCCAAAATGTAATGTTGTCAAGAGGGTATTGCTGGATTCGCGATGTGATATTTGTATGTTTCAAGAAACAAAATTGAATGAAATTGATTTAAATTATCTTACTCATTTTTTACCTTCTTACTTTGTCAGACCTATAGCGCACATTAATGCCTTTGAGTCATCGGGAGGATGCCTAATTGCATGGAGAGGGAATTATGAGATGATCAATATGTGGTCCATGGAGCACTCGATCTCGGTTCTCTTACTACAAAAAAACTCGGGTAAGCATCTGGTTGTCTCAAACGTTTATGGCCCAAGTCAAGAAAACCTAAAGCCAGCATTTTTAAGCCAACTGAGAAGATTGGCAGACCTCATCCAGGTACCATGGCTCTTGGGAGGCGACTTCAACATGGTAAGATGGTTAATTGACCGGTCGGGGGACATGAGAGGGCTTAACCTAATGTGTCTCTTTAATGATACAATACGGGATCTTCGCCTCATGGATGTACCTCTCAAAAACCGGGCTTTTACTTGGTCGAGCAAAAGGCCTGACCCAGTTTTTTCTAAGCTTGATAGAGTCTTTCTAACACCTCAGTGGCCTGCACAGTTCCAAGTCATTACGTTGGAGGCACTTGAAATGACAGTGTCGGATCACCCTCCATTACTGTTAACTTGCAAGCAACTGATGCCCCCAAAAAGAAAAGACAGAATCGAAATTTTCTGGTTACAGTATGCTCAAACAACAGAGATTGTTCAAAAAATCTGGCGCCAGCAAGATGTGGCTGGCCTGCAGGCACTTCCCTCTTTTCAGGGTAAGGTGAGGCGGATACACACAGAATTGAGGAGATGGCATTGCACTAACTTCTCCAAAATGCAGACTCAGCTAGTGTGGTGCAAAAAGATCATTCTATTTTTTGACCAGATTGAGGAGAAAAGAAATCTGGCAGGATACGAATTCCGATTTAGAAATAAAATTCGGGAAAGGGCCTTTGAATTATCAAACAACATAGAATTACGGTGGAAACAAAGATCAAGATGCAAGTGGTTGGCCGAGGGTGATCGCAACACAAGATTCTTTCATGCCTATGCGTCAGCTAGGCTGCGAAAAAACATGGTAACCTCCATTCAGCATGGAGGCCGAACAATGACAGAGGGGGTGCAAATTGGGGAGGCCTTTTACCAGCATATGCACAGTGTGCTGGGCAGTGAGGCACCAGTGGCGGAATTCAATCCAACATGCCTCTACCCGACTGACCCAGACTTGGCTTACCTGCAAGAGCCATTCTCCATGGAGGAAGTACAAGGGGCAGTGCAGAGATTGGCAAAGAACAAAGCCTCTGGCCCCGATGGCATCCCAAATGAATTCCTACAAATGCACTGGCATGAAATGAAGGAACAGATCATGACCATGATGGACAGCTTCTACAATCACACTTTGGAGTTGTCAGCAATCAACAGAGCCAATTTGGTGATGATCCCGAAAACTGAACTCGCAAGTGAGGTAAAGGATTATAGACCCATTAGTGTGCTCAACCTAATCCCAAAATTGATATCCAAGATTCTCGCAGATCGGTTGGCAGCCTTCCTACCAGATCTCATCTCCAAAAACCAAACGGCCTTTATTCAAAAAAGGCAAATTTCAGAAAACTTTATTGCAACACGAGAAATGCTCCAACACATCGCTCAAGAGAGGAGCCCCGCGGTTTTCATAAAAATTGATTTTGCTAAGGCATTCGATTCCGTGAATTGGAAATTCTTGGTAAATGTCTTAAGTGCTAGGAAATTTCCTTCCAGGTGGATCAAATGGGTGGAGAACATCTTGCTAACCTCAAGTTCCAGAGTGCTCATGAATGGTGAAGAATCTGCCTTTTTCTTTCACAAAACGGGTCTCCGTCAAGGAGACCCGTTATCACCCATGCTTTTTGACTTAGCAGTGGATGTCCTACAGCGGATGATTGGAAGTACAAATACACTGCTGATGCATTCTATATCAAATAGAATTCCGGATTCGATAGTGGCAATGCAATACGCCGACGATACGGCCTTAATAGCGAATGCTGATACACAGACTTTGGTGACAGTCAAGCTAATCCTAAGGCTCTTCACCAGGGTCTCTGGACTTAGCATAAACTATAACAAAAGTAGTTTTGTGCCGCTAAACATTGATAATCACCAACTGCCACTAGTAGCACAACTGCTCTCCTGTCAACAGACAGCGTTTCCTTTACAATACCTAGGAATGCCGCTTTCTGTTTTAAGGCCGGGAAGGGCTAACTTCATGCCATTAATAAAGAAATTAGAAAAACGGTTGGAGGGTTGGAAAAGGAAGCTCGTATCAAGGGGGGGTAGGCTTCAATTGGTGAAATCCGTGCTCTCCGCAATTCCAGTATACTTCATGGCTTGTTTCAAATTGCCTAAATGGGTACTCGACCGATTAGACAAGGTCAGGAGATCATTCCTCTGGGGCAAGTCAGACAGTGACAAACCTGGGATATCACTGATCGATTGGGACAGGGCTTGCCTGCCGACGAAATGGGGAGGGCTTGGAATCCCAAACCTGGAAATTAGGAATATAGCACTCCTAATGCGGTGGTGGTGGAAGCTGTACGAGGAAGAGCCATCTCTCTGGAGTGAAGTGGCTACAGCAATTCGAAGTATAGGGGTCTATGCGAATGGGCCTAGGCTATGGGCAGTGAGGGGATCGTTTTTTTGGATGCAACTACTTCGAATTAGACCACTGTTCATTTGGTGCACACACTGGCAAATAGGGGATGGTAGCGCAATTTCCTTTTGGTTCGATGCTTGGAGAGAGACCCCACTGGTGGGTCCCAACCAACCAAGGCCGGCTATGCCAAATATGTCCTTAAGGGACGCACTACCAATAATGCACATGCTGGAGGCCAACCTTGAAGATCAGGTACCACTAACATTTTCTAATTGCAGGGATTTGCTGGTATGGAGATGGGAAAGGTCTGGGATATACACGGCCAAATCATGCTACCAGGCAGTGGTTGGCGGAGGGAAAATAAAATGGAGCTTCCATAATTCATGGAGATACAGAATTCCGCCCACAGTGAAGATCTTCGTCTACCACATGCTACAGGGGAAAATCCTGACGCATGATGTTTTGACGAAGCGAAGGATTGCATGCGATCGCCGATGTATTCTGTGCAACAATTGCCCTGTGGAATCTATAATACACCTTTTGTTTTTATGTCCTTATGCAGTGGCTGTCTGGTTTGAAACTTCCAGCATTAATGGGTACCGATTGATGGTACCGGACCTGACGGTACAAGGAATCTATACTGCATCTAGGATCGCAGCTCAGAGAGAGGGCATTCAGGAGAAGGTCTGGGCAACTTCCTTTGTGGCTGTATGCTGGCACCTTTGGAAGGAATGAAACAAGAAAATTTTTGGAGGACAGGTGCGACCGCCTGAGATAGTAGCTAGAGAGGCGGCACAGATCACTCAATTGTGGAGGCTTTATTGCTAAGGCCTTCTGAGTTCAAAATTTTTAAGCTCTCCTAAATGTTTTTTTTGGCTTTCTCTCCTTTTCACTTTACTGTTCTTAATCTGTTGTTTTGGATGTACTGTTGGGACTAGTTCTAGTTGTGAATTTTGATGAGATAGTGTTTATGCTGGGGATAAACTATGATGTAATTGGGGATGGAAGTTATTGTAAGGCGACTGTAACAAAGTTATTAATACAACATTGGCAGCATCTGCCAATTTTTCAAAAAAAAAAAAAAAGAGGGAGAGGAAGAGAGAGGAGGGATCCAATTACACCATTTTATGGTGACACATCTTGACACCATATATTTATAAGTTATTTTTTCGATTTTAAAATTCAAACAGTTGATCCGAACTGTTCAACATGACCTCCATATTAAAATGTGCTTGTATACCAAATTTTACATTTTTTGGAAATTTTTTAATATTTATTTATAATTTTTGAAAATCGCTGTTTTTTAATGGTCCAAAATTGTCAGAAAACAGTAATTTTGTACACATCTTAATAAATACTAAAAAATTCCAAAAAAATATAAAATTTGGTCTCCAAACAGATTTTAATATGGAGATAATATTGAACGGTTTGGATCGACTGTTTGGAATTTTAAATCGCAAAAATGACTTGTAAAATATATGGTGTCAAGATGTGTCACCATAAAATGGTGTAATTGGATCCCTCCTCATATATATATATATATATATATATGAGTAGAACTAGGGTGCTCCTAAGTTCACCAAGCCCCTTTGTGAACTCAACTCTAAAATCTATTGGATTAACTTCAAACGATGAATCTAAACCGTTGAAATCCTTCTATCTTACGAGTGATGCATCTACATGTGAAAATTTTAAAATTTCGAACTAATTTAATATAAAGTCAAGTGGTCAAAATTAGAAAGTTTATAAATTAATTTTAATTCAATCATTTTTTGGAACCATTTTCATCACTTGACTTTTAATAAATTAGTTCAAAATTTAAAATTTTCACATGTAGACGCATCACTCGTAAGGTAGAAGGATTTCAACGGTTTGGATTCGTCGTTTAAAGTTAATCCAATAGATTTTAGAGTTGAGTTCACAAAGGAGCTTGGTGAACTTAGGAGCACCCTAGTTCTACTATATATATATATATATATATAGAGAGAGAGAGAGAGAGAGAGAGAGAGTTTGGCTAATATACCAACGTTGGTATAGAGCAGTTCGTTATACCAAGTGGATTTTGTGATTTTGAAGTCCAAATAGCCGATTCGAACTGCTCAACATGTTCTCCATATTGAAATGTGCTTGGAGACCAAATTTTACATTTTTTGGAATTTTTTTACTATTTATTAAGCCACTTTGAAAATCGCTAATCCAACGGTGGCTTAACCAAACAGTAAAAACAGAAGCCACCGTTGGATCAGTGATTTTCAAAGTGCCTTAATAAATAGTAAAAAAATCCAAAAAATGTAAAATTTGGTCTCCAAGCACATTTCAATATGGAGAACATGTTGAGCGGTTCGGATCGGCTATTTGGACTTCAAAATCACAAAATCCACTTGGTATAACGAACTGCTCTATACCAACGTTGGTATATTAGCCGAACTCTATATATATATATATATATATAGATAGATAGAGAGAGAGAGAGAGAAGGGGAGAGATCCGCTTACACTCTTTTTTTGTGACACCGAACTGCATCTTATATTTTCAAAGTCCAAACAGACGATCCAAATCATTCAACAAGATGTGTCTGCAGATCAAATTTTATATATTTTTTGAATTTTTTTTACTATTTATTAAGATGAGTACAAAAATTTAATGTGGTAGGTTTGAACTTTCAAAACTTCAAAAATGTAGTGTAATATGGTATCACTAAAAAGGGTGTAAGTGTGTGTGTGTGTGTGTGTGTAGAGGTTGGATAATATACAATCGATTGTTCATGAGCTTCCGTGTAACCAAGTCATTTTTTTATTTTCAAAGTCCAACCAGTCGATCTAAACCGTTAGATGTGATTTCTATAATAAAATGTATTTGGAGACCAAATTTTACATTTTTTTTATTTTTTTTACTATTTATTAAGTCACTTTGAAAATTAATGATCCAAATTTAAAATGTAGATGTATTTATTAAAATGTGTTTGGAGACCAAATTTTACATTTTTTTGAATATTTTTTACTATTTATTAAGATGGTTTGAAAATCGTTGTTTTTATTAAAATTCTGCACCATTGAAATACAGCAATTTTTAAACAATCTTAATAAATAGTAAAAAAATTCCGAAAAATGTAAAATTTGGTCTCCAAGCACATTTTATTATAGATTAAACACTTGTCTATTTGAATCGACCGTTTGGACTTTGAAAATCGGAGAACTGGATCGTTTGTTCCTGAGGATATGAACAAACGTTTTGAGCTTAGCCAATCTATATTTTATTATTTACTTATCATGCATGCATTATTAATCGAAAGTTCTATATTAATTTATATTTTAGTCTGAAATTATATATATTTTATACAATATAATATTATAATATTATAATATACAATATACAATATTTCCAAAATTGTCAGTAAATTTCCATGAGATGTAATATGGAACTTTTACAATATTTTTTAAATAATACCGACATGCTTGGTCATTTCACTAGTGAAAAAAGTACTTTTTGTATCGGTTATTTATACACATCAGTATCAGATATAGAGGCGACACAGATCCAGGCGACACAAATGCTCAAACTAATCTGTATCGGTTAAACAACCGATACTGAAAGTTATTATCTGTATCGGTTCTTTAATTAACCGATACTGATACTACAATCTGTATCGGTTATATTTAAAGAACCGATACAGATTGTAGTATCAGTATCGGTTCTTTAAATATAACCGATACAGATTGTAGTATCAGTATCGGTTAATTAAATATAACCGACACTGATTTTTTTATTTTTATTTTTTTCAAAGGGAATCTGTATCGGTTCTTTAAATTTAACCGACACTGATTTTTTTTTTTTTTTTTTTTTTTTTGCAAAGGGTATTAGCTATCAGTGTCATTTTTTTCTAGAACACAAATACTTTTTTTTTCCAGATATCACAGTTGACACTCACTAAATAACACACAATTTACAAATAACACTCACTAAATAACATATTATCCAAATATCACATTTACAAAATCTAAATATCTCATTATTCAACACACAATTTCATATATCTAGAAACAGTAAAAAACTACTGCATCAGGTAGCATCATCTCTGGATTTTTCCAACCTGATCTCTCCATGATCCTTGTTGCATTGCAAAAACCTAGAGCATAAAGTCCTGCAAAACAGATAAATTTTACAAAACAGTCCTTCAAGTTCTCAATTTAGTCCTTTAGATAATCAGTGAAATTTGAAGGACGTATACACAATTAAAGGAAGAAGGGCAGCAACAAACACCACAATTCTGGTCAATTGAGCCGATTGTGCTCCCTTTGGCATAACCACTGGAAAGGAGGTAAGAGTAATATCATACCAGTTTCAGAGCTGTATCGACTGAAGCTGTTGCTTCATCAAGAACCAAAATTTTCCTCTTTTTAAGAATCACACGTCCAAGACAAACTAGCTGACGCTGGCCCACACTCCAGTTCTCTCCGCTTTCTGCCACTGCAAATAGAGAGTTGCTAAGATTGTTGCAAAATTAAGACATGCTGAATAATTCAGTTTTAATTAGGATCCTTCCAATTTGCAAAAAAATATGAGAAGGATCCCTCCAATTTGGAACTGAGCTTGGACCTAATTTTAGAAACAATTGTCAGAACAACAGAATTCACAATTCAATTCTTTCAATTTGATCAATACTCACATGCACTAGGAAGTCGGTGCTTACTGGTAAGAACATATGAACTACATACTGAGTTAACACCTAACAAATTAAATAACAATATTTTCACTATAATTAAAGTAACAAAACACTGAGATTAACCTGATGCGAGGAGCACATTAGTGGCGATGTCCATGGATACCAGGTTGGTGATGCACGGTAAGAGACAAAAATGCCTCAAGAAATATGTTAATTGTGAGAGTAACCTGGTGCCTCAAGAGATTAACCTGGTGCATGCATTTCATTGTAAATATTAAGTATCTGTTAACTGCTTCAGAAATATTGGAACAAATTATTCAACCTATCATAGAAAAAAAATGATCTTAAGCCTATTAAATTGATCTTAAGCCTATTAAATTGATCTGTAAAAAAAAATGACCTTATCATAGAATTCCCTTAACTATTTCCTCTTCTCTAGTTCAGTATCCAAAGACTAACAGTATAGTGAAATATTATTCAACCTTGCGCAAACTGGAGGTACTCCGGATTAAAGTCATGGGCAGGCCCACCCGTCAGCTTGTTACACATTTGTTGACGCTCAACGAGGCGTCTTTCTCTCCTCTCCAGTTCCATATCAATCTCTCTCTCATTCATCATCTGATCTTGAAGGTATTTTCCAGCACAGCTGTACCCACCCAATGCTAAAATGAGAATTAAATAGTTAGATTTTGAAGATTCGTAAGCTTGAATTGTCAGAACTTACCAAATAGAGGGTCATCGCCAACTTGAATTGTTGGAATTTTACCGAATGGCTGGAAAAGATTCACAAAAAAATATTAGAACAAAAAATATTAATATAAAAAAAGGGTTGACCTTGACAACATCAAGGCAACAAAGTGCAATAGTGTAATTAGGAATGAAATCTAATTTTACAGAGAACAAATTTTTTTTTAGAGTTGTTTCTCAGACTATAAAAATGTTTTCCTAAAAGAAAAAGAAAAGGCACAAGCTAGCCGACTCGTTTTCAGTAATTAAACCCATATGCTGGAGGTTATAACAACAATATTCCTTACCAAGCACCGGCGGCAGCGAGATCAACAGCGACGAGATCGATGGGGACAAGCAACAATATTCCTCACAACTTGTTTTTTTGTGAGCACCGGCGGCGAGATCGACGGGGACAAGCTCGTACTCCAATCCCTTCTCGTTCAATGC
>CAXKVW010001558.1:0-37697 GCA_964058825.1 Carex arenaria
TCTATTCATTGGAGTATTAACCACCCGCGTCCAACAGCGACACAATCTGTCCCCGTAAAAAATGACAAACTAATGTTCCCGCGTCCCGCACATCAGTATTTAATTTTAGGAATGTTAGTATTTAACATTATGAACGTTTGTATTTATCTTTAAAGTCAAAAGTATTAATCTCTGAAATTATCAATAAGTTGCATGAATTCTATTTAGCATCCTATATCTTAGTATTTAACTTTATACACATCAGTATTTAACTTTAAGAATGTTAATATTTAACTTTAGGGGAGTTAGTATTTAAGAGGGGATGGGAATGTGGTGTTCTATATAATTATTCTTAACAATTAGATATAGTGGTAATAATGTCTATCAATCTGTAATTATTGTCCTCACACCACCATCCCCTCACATCCCCTACTAAAAAACAAAAAAAATTAGTTACCGACAATTTGATGGTTTAAATTTTCTGCAGTATTTAACTTCAGTTTTTAATGTATTTACCGTGCATCGATCTAGTATTTAACTTCGTTCATTGTAGTATTAACTATTAGTGTCCAACAGCGAAAAATGTTGTCCCCCCACTAAAAGACAAAAAAAATTATGTTAGTTAACGACTTTTCTTTTTAGGTACAGAGATGAAGGGGGAATGAGAATGGGGGGTTCTATATAATTATTCTTTTTTTAAGAGCAAATTACAAATTTATTCTTTCACCCGATTTTTTATTTATTCTGTCATTTTCAGCACCAAATAAATTTAAATGAAAGTAGCTAGTCTCTTATCTTTTTTCTCCATCAAATCAAAATTTCCTCTTTTTTTCTAAACCAGTAGGAGAATAATATCTTACAACTTGTAACCGAGATACCTTATCCATGGTAACACAGTACTGTTGCAACAAAATAAAAATAATTATCTCCATTATTTCCATGGAGATAATTTTTTTTTCAAATCATAGTTTGATATATAAACATGGAGTGAGCAAGCCGTGATCTTAACTATAAAATTTATTGAGTTGATTTAAAAAAAACAAATTCAAAATTGTTAAAATCAATTTACTTCATATAAGTAATGCACGTATATACAAAATTAAAAAAAAATTGAATTAATTTCGTATAAAATCAAGTAATAAAAATATGATGAAAAATGAGTACATTAAAATAGTGTATAATTTTTTTTTTTTTACAGTTTGACTTTGTACTAAAAGAATACGAAAATTAAAAAAAAATTGAATTTACACATCACCCCTAAATTATATTGGTTTTAAGAGTAGAAGTGTAGAACTATGGTGTTCTTAAGTTTATCAAGTCTCTTTGTGAACTTAACTCTTAAATCTATCATTCAAATGACGAATCAAAACTGTCGAAAAACATCTACCATACGAGTGATGTGGCTTGTATGTGAAAATTTTAAATTTTCGAACAAATTTTGTATAGGGTCAAGTGGTAAAAAAAAGTTCGAAAAATGAATGCATTAAAATTATTTTATAAACCTTTTAATTTTGACCACTTGATTTTATACTAAAATAATTCAAAATTTTAAATTTTTCGCATGTAAACGAATCACTCGTATGAGTTTCAATGGTTTTGGATTCATTATTCGAAGCCAATCTGATTAGTATTTAGAGCATTCTAGTTCTACTCGATCTTAGTTTCAATAGTTAGAATTTACCATTTAAAGTCAATCTAATATATTTTGGAGTTTAAACTCACCAAGACGACTTGGTGAGTCTAACACATACTAGCTTGGACAAAGAAATTAGTTATGTCTTTACCAGTTACGTCATGTGTGTCAATCATATAATGTGACTCGTGTGTCGCGTGACCATCACGTAACAAATTATTTCAACATTATTTCTTAATTATAATTTTGTAACAGTTTCTTATTTTTTATGTTTTTTGTTATTATTTTCTTCGTACTAACTTAAAGTTGAAAACAATAATTAAAATTCAATTAGTCACGTGACGTGACTATTCGAGTAACATGACTGTCTTCCACCATTTTAGTCATGTCACGTTATGTAAAAATAAATTGTTGTCACAAGTTGTGATATGACCAAGTTACGGCGTGTTAGTCACATCATGTCATATATAGCCGCAAGTGCAAAATTAGAAAATTTAAATTGACAAGGTTTGGAGCATAACACGCATAATATGTGGTACAAAGTGTAGCTCTTATTACTAAACTATAAGCACATAAGGAAGTTGAACTATAAAAACAAATTAATTAAACTCCAATATACTTATATTAAAATTTTAAAATTATAAAGTTGCTAAACACTTAACATTTTAAGAAGGAAGTTGAACTATAAAAACAAATTAATTAAACTCCAATATACTTATATTAAATTTTAAAATTATAAAAGTTGCTAAACACTCCTTGGCCGTAGATCCACCCTATTACAATCGATTTTATATGGATGCAAGCTCCATCTAACCCCAGAAGATTATATGCACGCAAAAGGAGGTTGTTGGCGTGTATTAATGAGAAAGTGTATATCCATTTTATAGTTAATTAATTCATTCATTTGATATTATTATAATGGAGAGTGTTATATTCAAGTCAATTATTACAAAATTGAGAGCTAAGAGAATTTTTTCTCTCTAAATACCAGTTGTACTCCTGTACTCTCTCCCACTCTTAAATGTCTTAATTAATACAAAAGTGGAATAAAGAAAGGTCCTTCGGAGATAAAAAAAAATTATGTTCCAAACCCATATCTCATTTCTCCCTTCTAGTATCTTTCATATTTCTTTTCTCCCTTCGTGTATCTCCTTTCTCCTTAATCTCTTCAACTTATATGCCCAGAAAAAAAATGAAAAAAATTTAATTCGTATAGTTAATCTGAGCTCTTACGGGTAAAGAGCTGTTAGTTTTATATATTAGAACTTATAAATTAGAGTGATGGGATCCAAATTCTTATAAACTTTTGCAACATATAGTCAATTACCTATAGTAATTGAAATGATATTGTTTTCTTAAAAAAACAATAGTTGTATTAAATCATTGTGAACAATTGATACTGGTAAATTAAAGTGTCAGCTAAATTATTAGTGATTAATCTCTAAACATTAAGATAAGAGTCTGAGCTTATTGTCAATTTCTGCGTTTCTTCTTTGATTAAGTTTTGATTGATACAGAGGAGATCCAAGATGAGAATCAAAAAGCTAATTATGCTATTTGGAAATTGACAGTATATCATACTCTTACAATATCTTTTTTACACCTAAACTAAAATGATATTTGTTTATTATTCTGGTAAATCAAAAGGCATTTAAGATGATTTTTATTTGATTTGTTATTCTGGCGCAAGTTCTTTTGTCATTTGTTGTGGTTTATACATATTTTTTGAACAGTAAGGACTTGTTGGTAAATTAGTGCATTTATACAAATATTTTCATGTGCATTTCATGCATCAAATCACATTTTTCAATTTCCTCGACACTGGTATAAATGTATAATCATGAAGTTTTGGCTGATGTAACCGAACATGGTATATGCCATAGAAATTGGGTTATCAAACCTAGAGAACACTTACCTCAATATGAATAAATATGGAATACCACCGGAGGCGGAACTAGAAATTCACAATAGAAGATGCTAAAACTTAAAATGAACAATTAAATTTCAATATAGATAACTAAAATTTTAAAATCATAGAGTAGTTTGGTACTCGTACGAATAGATCTGCCCATGAATACTGCCAAGACAAATTCTCTGGATAAGTGAACTCCTAAATCCATTTGATGTCCTCATCAAACCTAATGCTCGACCTCCTAAAGGCCGTCCACCAAAGTTGATAATAAAAGAAAGGCAATAAGTTCTACGTGACATGATCCTTCTAGTTTTAATTTTGTCGAAGCTTACCGTCAATGCGGTTCGAGCAAATGACTAAATCATAGAAGTCACGCACACATAGATGATTATGAAGCAAGCAATGAATATTTGATAATTCTACTGCTTTGCAGGATAAAAATGCAAATGTTTTTTTTTCTAAATATTGCGCATGAATTATTTAATTCATCAAGTTTAGGTCACGGTTAGATTTGCATTTAGATATTGAGCATGAAGCAGAAAATTAATCAAGTCTTTCTTGAAGAAATACCTTCCTTTATTAATTTTTCTTTTATTAATATTTGTATTAATTGAGACATTTAAGGGAGAGAGAAAGTAAAAGGGTAAAACCGGTATATAGTGAGAAAAATTTCTCTCATGACTCAATTTTGTAATAGTTGACCTCAAAATAGCACTCCCCATTATAAAACCATTCAAAATCAAAATATTATATTATAAATTTGATATTTATATGCTTATTGTGTTAACAATGGTTATACAATCTAATAATAATTTATCATTTTCCAACTTCTATATTAATGGTTTTGTTGTATAGTTTTTGATATATTTTTTTAGTAAATAAAAAGAGACAAATTTTATCAAAATTGATACATCATATATATCTCAATGATATAATATCTACTTCTTTGATTTTCTTTCTTTTTATTTAGAATATCTCAACAAGGTTTGAAAAAATTCAAAAACAAATGATGATATGCTGGAAAGTATTGATGGAATAATATAAATTAAATAATGGAGTCATGAATATAAAAATATCTCAGTATACCTTTATGAAAAAAAGTCAGTAATTAATTTTGGTCCCATGTAATATTTCAGTATATCTTTGTGAAAAATTCAGTAATTAATTTTTGAAATCTTCAAAAGGTGTCAAAAGGTGAGTAATAATTATTTGATTTGCTTTTAGAACTACATCTTAATCTTTAGTAAGAAAATATTCACTGATAAATATTTATTATTATAAATTTAATTTATATCATTCTCTTTGAAATTAAAATTTTAATAATACTAAATAATTATCCGATTAAATGAATATAAATTGTTCGGTAAAAATATGATGCACTGAAGTAATTTTCAACAATAAATTATGAAAATATGGAAAATATATCACATGATCCCAACATATCTAGCTAACTGGATCCAGTAATTATGATACATATTGGTCTCATCTGTAATATAATTGATTGAAACATATCATGAATTTTTATAGGGTTGTAAATTTGTGGTGCTCGTTTTGTGACTAGTTATGTCGTGATTTGAGTTATATTTTGTAATTTTTTACAAATAATTAATAGTCACGGCACGTTAGTTATGCTATAATGACTGTGATTGATTACGTTTGATCATGTTAGTCAGTACCATTTAATAATTTTTTAATTTTAAGTTTGTTTGAGAAAGACAAATTTGAGGAAAATATTAAAATGTTGTAAATAATATAATATTAAACGTGATGACGTGATCATGTATCATGATGTGTTGTGTGTCATAATCAGACTGATTTGTGCATTGTGCCATGCTGTTTTATGTCATTTTATTTTGAAAAATAATCACGACACAAATGTCAATCACATGTTGTGCTCCGCATATCTCGTGCTATGATGTGCCGATTATGACATATTATTGTTAGATGTAGGGAACCGCCTCAAAAATGGATCTTTTTATTATGATGTAAAGTCATTTAATTATAAACAGCCCGTTATCGGGTGAGGAGTGGATAGTGGGCAGTGTAGTAAAATTCGGTCTATTCGGTTGCAATCCGAATAGAAAATTTATATTTGATCCGAATATAAAGTTTAAAGCATATATTACTGGTTTAAAGTATATTAATAGTGATAAAGTACCGGTTTAAAGTATATTAACAGTGATTTATACTACATATTATTAATTTAGAGTATATTAACAGTGATAATAATATCGGTTTAGAGTATATTAACAGTGAGTCATACCACATATATATTACTGTAACACTATGCAAAATACATACATAAAATTATTAATGACTGAAAGTAATATACGAAATGTTTGTAAGTGTTTTTCCACAAAAAATAGGTAAAATTATCAAGCAAATAGTATTTTCTGAACAGACGAAAAGGATAATTAAGTTAAGTTAAATATGATAAAAAGATTATGTGTAGATCTATTTAACTTAAATAAAACAGGTATAATGACTTAATGAGATATTTAAAAATAAATGTTTGTAGTTTAGAAATGAATATATAATAAAAAGCTATTATATGATAATATTTATAATTTTCTTTGAAGCATATGGATTAATTGATTTACAAAATTTAAAAAGTTAAAGGTTAGTTATGTTAAAATGAATAATAAAAAAGAAAAGAGAAACATGACCACCGTGGCACTAAGGCCACGTGGCCCATGGTGGTGAAACACCTTACCTTAATTCCGTAAAGAAACAAAAAATGGAAATGAAAAAGAAAAGAAAAGAAAAGAAAAGAAAAGAAAAGTAGTGTTGTTTGTTCTCTCTTATTGGTTAATCACAAGAACAAGACATTGGATGGGTATGCTCTTTTCCTCTACAGTGCATCTAGAGCAAGTATTGGGTATTTCCCTCTCACTTAATTTCTTTCTTACCCAATCAATGGTTCATATCAATGGTTTAGATATGTTGATGTTATGTTTGACATGGCACTCCTCTTACGAGATGTGTATATATATATTGATTATGGTTTTGATATCTTCATAAGTAAATAACCTTTGGTAAATGGACTGGCCGAAATTGAATAAGGAGAAAATTATAAATGTATTGTTAGATTTGGATTTGGATCTTGGTTATGATATTAATTGAATTGTTAAACTTGAATTTAGTTAATTGGACTTGACCTGAATCTGTACTTTAGACTGAAACTAAATTGAAATAAAAAGAATTAACAAAATGAATAAATAGTTGATCAAGTGATGTCATTATTTGAAATTGATACTTCTATTAATAAAACACATATAGGAAATGATTATTGAAGTGCTTAATTAGATGTAAGAAAATTTATCTGTTAATAATATTACTATATAAATTGAATATAAACTAATCAAACGTGACATATAAAATAGTATAAGCAGTGATTAAAATATATATATATATATATATATATATATATATATATATATATATATTATTTTGGACATAGGCATTAAGAGACCGACGAGACAGAATGTTTGGAATGAACATACTGCTAGCGACCTCACCTGTTGCCCTACGATATGAGATGCGAGGTTATTGGATTAGTCTGAGATTCATGACTAGAAATTAAATCGTAACTCGCTGTGCATTTTGAATATTTGATTGACTGCATTGATTGAACTGTTGCATCATATGCATAGCCCAATACAATTGAAACTGAATTACAGGTAAGTCTGTTGACTGTCATGTTGATATTGTTTATCGATTGATTGATTCTTATTTCAAATGATTGATTGAGACCACAGTAACTGAATTGATTGAATATTGAATACTGTAATTCTTGAACCTCCATATAGTGGAGAAAAATGATTAATATATCATAAAGTCTAGCTAGCTACTAGACTTTACTCCTAGACCCTTATGCGCATATGGTGAATGGCCCCAACTGAACCCAGTACCGGTTGGGTAGGGGATATTGAATAAATATGAATTATGACTGTAAGACTAATGAATTGTGGTAACTGTCTTATCAATGATTTTCTTTCCGATAATGACAGTACTGTGATATTGATTTCGTATTGTTTCTGCTAACCGATTGTCAGGATAGTTAGAAATGTCTTATTAATGATTTTCTTTCTGATACTGACGGCATTGAGATATTGGATTCTATATTGTTTCCATTAACAAATTGTCAGGATGGATAGAAAAGTATAACCCCTAACATGATGGATACTTGTTATGGTATCTGTCAGTGTTGCAAGACTAGAAATTGTAAAGGTTAAAAACCAAATGTTACCAGACTTTATGGTTTAAAAGATTTAGACCTAAACCCTTTATTCTAATAAGATTCATTGAGTTCTGATTTATCCATGTAATTGTTGTTGTTCGATTGGATACTGTTATTGAGCATTTGCATTCGTCATTTTAAAATGAACTGTTAATTTCTCGTGCGGTGATTTCATTCTGAATATGGATTTCCTTCGAATCCAATAATCTGAGTGGCAATCAACACTGAGAAATAATTTATTATTTCTCACTCGTTTTTCCTTGTGGGTTAAAGGTTTATTAGACGAAGATTGAGAAACGCTTTTGGGATTGTAATTGATAGCAGAGCCACCTAAAGGTATGGGATTTGGGATTATTTTATCTGACATGGTGCAGAAAATACATCTAGCATCATCCACTGTAAAATGTCAGATAAATATTGTAAATAAATTGAAATGTGGAAAATAATGGATGCTATTGGCAATGCATAAAAAGATCCATGCCTCGTGTTATGTAAATTAAATGAAAATATAGTGTGGTTGACTGTTGCACCTCCGGATCGGGGGTGTGATAATTACCGTATGCTTGTTTATATATACAAATTTTCATTTAAAATCCGTATATATAAATCAGAATGAAAATCCACATATTTGGCCACATACCGTATATGCAGTATACGGTGGCCTTCTGCATACCGAATAAGAACCGAATTTCAAAACACTGATAGTGGATGGTCTCATGAGAATCAGATCAAATTTGATCTAATGTTTAATTGATCAATCCGTTTTAAAATTTGCACGCACTTATTATACAAATTTTGAAGTAATTCATGCGAATCTTATCGTGAATCAGATAGTCTCCTTCATGATGAAGTGCCCTTCCAAAATACTAAAGCAGACCTCGATCAGACAAGATTTCTATCAAGACGTTCGAGTATCATGATGATATCCAACAATAACAAGTTGTCATATGTATTTGCAATTTTGTATCTGTGGTTTTTCATAGTTTTGTTGATTATTTACATGTATTGAGTGCCTTATTATATATGTAATATAAATATGTATGGAGAAAAATGTTTGAAGCACGCACAGAAAGTACTGGAAGCGCGCGCAGCTTCTTTCAAAGAGATGAGGGTTATTGCAAACTAATTAAGCAGTGATAATAAAGATCTGTCGATGATATCATGTCTCATCCTATATATGTTACCCATAATATTTGAAAGTATCGATCGACTTAATTTGATAGAGTCATTCGATCTTAATGCTACAGAAAAACATAAGACAAAAAAACGAAAAAACTTAGAAAATAGAAGATAATTAATAACACAAGAGATTCAGCGCGGATTCCTCTATATATATCAACTCAGGTGTACCTCTGTTATACAACAATAAATATAAAGTATACCAACACATGGGCACATGGCACGTGTTATGTTGAATTATATAATATTACACAACAAGAATGTCCACTATCCATACTCATTAAAGTGAAATGCACCGAATACGCATGCTCCCGTAAGTATTACTGCGTTCATTTCTAATTTCCCCTTAATACTACTAATTTATCTGAATTATATATATATATATATATGGTCAAGTTTCTTCACAATTAATTTGTCCCCAAAAAAAATTATAATGAGTTCGTTGGATTCAGACCCAAACTGATAGCAAGCTAGACACGATCGACTTGTGTTGCTCCTAGATCTTTTGTCTTCTTTTTTGTATTTTTTGAAATAGAGATGTAAAAAAATCACGTTGTTACATTAATATGTTACATTACAGTACGTGTACTAATCACGTAATATGACTTCTGTATTTCGTATTATGATTATTCTTTAAAAAAATTAATATGACACATCATACGAAAGATCTGATCACACGTGATCACGGTATATGTAACTTAATCATGCGAAAAATAGTTAACTATGACCAAACGTGTTCAGTCACATATGGTCACGGTGTTACTAACATGCCGTAACAATTTTTTTGAATTTAGTCACGATACGGTAATGAAAAATCTAACTTAGATCACGATACGACACACACGTAACCCAAGTCGAGAAGACATGAAGACATGATGCATGTAACTTAAATTTTGATTTCGAACCTGATCTGTCCGATCAAATTAGACCAGAATATTAAAAAGATTCCGTAAATTTTCAACCGGACCCAAATTCAAAATTTAAGTAACTTTGGAGAATCCGGACAACATAAATAGAAAAAGGAAGAAACTGGTGAAAATAATTAGTACGAGATGTCTAGAAAACTAATTCCACCATAAGCTAAAGTTTATAAGTGAGGCTATGGTAATATGCATATGATAGATTAATTTATGATAATTTATGAGTGGATCGTACGTTACAACGGAATATATTACAAGAGAATAAAAAAAATTATCATAAAAATGATATATTTTAATAACAAAATATAAACTAATAAAAAGAATAATTATTCAACTATTTTATGAATGATATTGAAATAGATTAGTTATAAATTCAAATTATAAATAAAAATCAATTAGTATAATAAAGTTCAATGATAAATAATGTGAACTTAGTACAAATTGAAGATATCATAGCAGTAGCTATATTATACAAATTGTATTTGTCAAAGAGAAAACACATATTCAATTGCTACAATTGAAAACATATAATAAAATTAGCAATATTAAATTAATATGGTTCATATCTTATTCTTCTCTCAAGACCTCCCGATAAATTATATTTTTAGTATACACTCATATGACATCATATTTTTACTTTCAGCTAATAGAATAGTAACCGACAAAAATACTCCTTTGAATTTCAAATTTATGTTTAAGTTATAAAAAAGTTATGTTAAGACGTAACAGATAAATTTAGATGGGCGCTAGTTTTTTAGTAAAAAAAAAAATTTAGGTTGTGCACCTTCTCTCTTTTGAACACTTCAAAACATATTACAACTTGCTAATATTAATTATTACTATATTTTAGACGGATAAGATTCAACTTATTTAAATATATAATTTAAAAAATATTGATGACAACAAATACAATATATTATATATATATATATATATATATATACATATATATATATATATATATATATATATATATATATATATATATGTATATATATATATATATATATATATGAGGAGGGATCGGATTACATCCTTTTTGTTGACACATTTTGACACCTACCATTTTCAAAGTTCAAATAGTCGATCCAAACAGTTCAACATGATTGATATATTAAAATGTGCATGGAGATGAAATTTTACATTTTTTTGAATTTTTTTACTATTTATTAAGATGGTTACAAAATTGTTATTTTCGGACCATAGAAAAACATCGATTTTGTAACTATCTTAATAAATAGTAAAAAAAAATGTAAAATTTGATCTCCAAGCACATTTTAATATGGTTATCATGTTGAATGGTTCGGATCGATTGTTTGGATTCTGAAATTACAAAATTGACCTATAAAAAAACAGTATCAAAATGTGTCAAAAAAAAGATGTAATTGGATCCCTCCTCTCTCTCTCTCTCTCTCTCTCTATATATATATAAATTTGGAATGACACAGATCTTGAATAGAATCAAGTTTACTTACATGATATCATTAAATGACAAATAACATTCATTAAATGATACAAAAAATGAAAACAAATGAAGACTGAAATAATCAAATATCAATCAATCCAATATGTTATTAAACGCCATTTAAAAAATAAAAATAAATTAGGACCAATATGAAAATTGAGTATCTGATAGTCAAATAAGTATGGTGAGTAGGTGTAGCGAGTATGTGTCTAAACAAATTTAGACTTTTACACATTAAAAAACATTAAAAAATTGCATAAAAATATTGAATAATTTAATCGGAGAGTTAATATTCAATCCGAAATTTCATCATTTAATCACAGCCATTGGTGGATGAGAATATTTTTTTTGACACCTTTTCCTTGAAGATCAATTTTTTATATTTTTAGATACTTTTTACTATTTTTTAGATGGACCCAGATAATTATCCCCGCACCCTCATCCCCCCTCTATCCCCGCACTAAAAGACAAAAAAGTCCGTACTAAAAGACAAAAAAATCTGGTTCCGCGTAGTATTAACATATATATGTAATGTATTTACAGTGCATCGAACTAGTATTTAACTCTATTCATTGGAGTATTAACTGTCTGCCCAACAGCAAAACAATATATGTCCCCACAAAAATTTAACATATCTGTCTCCTCATCCCCACACTAAAAGACAAAAAAAAATTAGGTTCCGACATTTGATGTTTAAATTTCGTGCAGTATTTAACTCTATTCATTGGAGTATTAATAGTGCATCGAAGAAGTATTTAACTCTATTCATTGGAGTATTAACCGTCCGCGTCCAACAGCGACACAATCTGTCCCCACAAAAAATGACAAACTAATGTTCCCGCGTCCCGCACATCAGTATTTAACTTTAGGAATGTTAGTATTTAACATTATGAACGTTAGTATTTATTTTTAAAGTCAAAAGTATTAATCTCTAAAATTATAAATAAGTTGCATGGATTCTACTTAGCATCCTATATCTTAGTATTTAACTTTATACACATCAGTATTTAACTTTAAGAATGTTAATATTTACCTTTAGGGGAGTTAGTATTTAAGAGGGGATGTGAATGTGAGGTTCTATATAATTATTCTTAACAATTAGAGATAGTGGTAATAATGTCTATCAATTTGTAATTATTGTCTCCGCACCACCATCCCCTCATATCCCGTACTAAAAGACAAAAAAAATTAGTTATCGATAATTTGATGGTTTAAATTTCCTGCAGTATTTAACTTCAGTGTTTAATGTATTTACCGTGCATCGATCTAGTATTTTACTTCGTTCAATGCAGTATTAACCATTGGTGTCCAACAGCGAAAAATATTGTCCCCCCACTAAAAGACTAAACGTTAGTTAGCAACTTTTCTTTTTATGACTGCGGGGATGAAGGGGGATGGAAATGGGGGGTTGTATATAATTATTCTTTTTAGATAGGTAGAAAATCACAACTTTCGAATGGTCCAGAATTTTTAGATTAAGTGATTTTCTATTTATATAGAAGAAATAGTACAAGAATTTTAAAAAATATAAAATTTGCTATCCAAGCATATTTTAAAACTGTGGTACCAGTTCAATAGGTTTGTGGTTTTAAACTACGGTACTAGTGTTTATAAAAGCCCTTCTCAGTATAAAATAACTCATTTCTCTCTCCTCGGTTGGCAAGCCTTTATCTTCTCTATTGTAAGTAATTTTTTCAATTTTATTTATAATTTTTCAGTAGGTTAATAATTAATTTTTTTAATTAAATTTTTTGGTTTGTGTTGTAGTTGAACCAGTATGAGCATTGTCATAACCATTCATATTGGTGGTGAGATTTGACAACTTTGAGCTCATAATTAACAGTTTAAATTAATTATTTCAACTTTAAAAATAAAAATATTGATTTATGACAGGTAGACCCGAAATTTTTATTAAGATCCTAAATTAATAATTAATTTCAAATATTGCACCCATTGTATGGAAATTCAAAAACTGCCCAAACTGCGAACTAAATTTCCGGATTCAAGCAATCTTTTTGCAAACTTTATTTCCAGTTTTGGAGATGGCAACCCATAAAAAAAATTCCATGTTCCATCCCAAAATCAGTTTTTTTTTTCTCGGTTCTGAAATTGGAAATAAAATCTGCGATTTTGGAATTAAACCGTGAATTTTTTTGCGATTTCAGATCAGGAATTTTATCTGCGGTTTTGGACAATTTGTTCTATAAATACATAGCCCTGTCTCCCTCCTCTCACACAACAAAATCTGCAGCTTAGAAATTCTAAATTATTCTAAACCATTTTGAAATTTTCTTAATTATTCTAAACCATTTTAGTATTTTCTAAATTATTCTAAAGTATTTTGGAATTTTATAAATTATTCTAAACCATTTTGGAATTTCTAAATTATTCGAACAATATTCTAAACCATTTTGGAATTTCTAAATTATTTGGACAATATTCTAAACTAATTTATTATTTTTTAAATTAAATATTAAATAAAATAAAAACTTAACCGAAGTCCCAATCGATCAGACAGTCAGAGAGAAAGTGAGAAGAGAGAGGGAATGGGAGAAAGGAGCCGCGAGTTGGCTGTTAAATAGGGAAATCTCTGAAACCGCAAATTTTTTTCCCAGTTTCAAGAAATCGCAATTTTTTTTTCTGATTTTGGATCATGAAACTGCAAATTTAATCTCTGATTTTGAAAATCAGAAATTTTTCTTCGGTTTTAGAGAGCCTAGAACCGGATTTTTTTTTTTTTTTTTTTTTTGCAGAAAGTTTACTTGAAACAGGAAACTTAATCTCCGGTTTGAATATTTTTAAAAATCCAGTGCAACAAGATGCAGATTTGTAAATTATTTATTACTTTTGAATATTAATAAAAATTTCGGCAGGTAGACCTGTAATATACATATCAGATCGAGTAGCCTCGCTCAAATTTATTGTGAAATAAATCAGAACCAAACTCTCAATTTTAGTGAATGATTGGCTAGTTTTCCAAGATACCCATGCTTACAATTTTCACTAATCACAAATTACCTCTTCTCAAGCTCATAATTTACAAAGAATATTTGATCGTCTTATATTTTATTTTTTCTTTTGGTGGGGGCTGAAAGACAAGGATAAATATATAGGAATTCAGATCTGGTCATGGACGTGATTTTGTCAGATTAGATCTGAACCGTTCAATATAATTTTGTGTGAATTTTGAAGTGAACTTCCTCATATTTTAAATAGACTAAATTTTTTATAACTTGATTATGACTTTTCAGGACTTACAATACCGCTTTACAACTCGTTCATTGTTTATTTTCGAGAGAATTTTTATTTTTTAAGAGAATATTCATTGTTTATTTTCATCACTAGTTTCCCCTAAATTATCAAACTGTCCAAAAAAAAAATACTTTGCAAAACAACGAATTCATTTAATATTATGAATGCACTTTGTGATACAGCGAATTCATTTAATATTATTAATGCATGTTGGAACATACAACGAATTCATTTAGTATTATTAATGCATTTATGATATAATATACAATACACTGATATTTTTATGAATAGAGAATTATAAGAAGAATGAATCTCATATAGGCCATTAGGCCAATCTCAAGACAACATGTTAAATCCCGCCTAAAATGCGATCTTATTTTCTTTTGGTTTTGCATAATTTGGTTAAATATTTCAGTTGACAATAGAACTTTAATTCTTCAATGAGGTAGTTCAAAGGATTGTTAAAATTACGAACATAATAATCAAAATAAAATGACATTGGCAGTACAATTTTTATTACCCTAATTTTTTTTTATATAATTTTAAGAGGAATCGGACCTACTTTGGTTCGATGGGTGTAGTGACCATTAGATCTGCATCAAGATTCATGCGAAGTAATTAAAATCCGTGCAGGTATTTTTCAATTTCCGTGCACACAGATCTAGATGATAATCGTACGGTGTTAGAGCTAATTGAACCTAAAAGTAGGCCCGATGCCCATAAGACCTACTCCTATCTCTTTTGGGTATGTTTGGATGCACAAGAATAGCCACTGTTTCCGGAATAGCATTGCTATTCGGAACAGGGTGCATCCAAACGACTTTAGAGCTATTCGGAATAGCTACTGTTTTTAGAATAGCGTTGCTATTCGCTATTCTTACAAAAACATGGAATAGCATTTGTTCATTTCAATATTAATACTAATCTAATATTTAAACTAATATTATATTACATTTAATATTTAAATTAATATTATATTGTATTATATTTAATCTAATATTTTATTTAATACTAATATAATATTTAAAATAATATTATGTTACATTTTAATATTTAAATTAATATTATATTATATTATATTTAATCTAATATTTTATTTAATACTAATCTAATATTTAAAATAATATTATATTACATTTAATAATTAAATTAATATTATATTGTATTATATTTTAACTAATATTTTATTCAATACTAATCTAATATTTAAAATAATATTATATTACATTTAATCTAATATTTTATTTAATACTAATCTAATTTTTAAATTAATATTATATTATATTAATATTTAAACTAATATTATATTACATTTAATATTTAAACTAATATTATATTATATTTAATCTAATATTATATTATATTTAATCTAATATTTTATTTAATACTAATCTAATTTTTAAATTAATATTATATTACATTAATATTTAAACTAATATTATATTATATTTAAGCTAATATTATATTATATTTAATCTAATATTTTATTAATACTAATCTAATATTTAAAATAATATTATATTACATTCAATATTTAAACGAATATTATATTACATTAATCTAATATTTTATTTAATACTAATCTAATATTTAAAATAATATTATATTCCATTTAATAATTAAATTAATATTACATTGTATTATATTTAAACTAATATTTTATTCAATAGTAATCTAATATTTAAAATAATATTATATTACATTTAATCTAATATTTTATTTAATACTAATCTAATTTTTAAATTAATATTATATTACATTTAATATTTAAATTAATATTATATTACATTTAATATTTAAAATAATATTATATTACATTTAATATTTAAACTAATATTATATTATATTTAATCTAAAATTATATTATATTTATTCTAATATTTTATTAATACTAATCTAATATTTAAAATAATATTATATTATATTTAATATTTAAACTAATATTATATTATATTTAATATTTAAACTAATATTATAATATTTTATTTAATACTAATCTAATATTTAAAATAATATTATATTACATTTAATATTTAAATTAATATTATATTGTATTATATTTAATCTTACATATAAATTATTAAACAGTAGCTATTCCCTCCAAACCCTATTCCAAATATGCAATCCAAACAACTTTTTCACTGTTCTGAATAGCACTGTTCTTAAACAGTAGCTATTCTTATTTACTATTCTAAACAGTAGCTATTCTAGCTATTCTTGAGTGCATCCAAACGTACCCTTTAAGAGATGGACTATGGTGAGTTTTCAATTAAGGGTATTATTTTACTTAAAGTACTAAAAGTCTAACATTGAATTATGTATTAAAATATGTTTGAAGATCAAATTTTATAATTTTTCTAATATTTTTCTATTGTTTAAAGTAGGTAGAAAATCACAGTTTTTTTACTGTCCAGGATCGTCAGAGTCAATAAATTTGCTATTATCTTAAAATTGGTTTCCATCCACATTTTTAATATTGATATCAAGTTAAACTTTTTATATCAATTATTTAAACTTTGAAAGAAAAGAGATACGTGTGAATTAACATGAGCTTCAACTCACGCTCATCTCCAATTTTAATTAATTTTGACAAAGTTTTAATAGCGATGATTGTTGATTCACCGTGCCAGTAAATTTATGTTTAAAGTAGAAACATAAAAACTTAAATCATAAGATGAACATGTAATATTATCTTTCAATTGGAGCATTTGAGATTTATTTTGAATAAGAAATATAGTATGTGAAATCAAATAAAATTATATTTATAGTATATGTATGTAATTTCTCCCGCCCTAATTAAATACACAATTTATTATTTATGTGAAATCAAATATGTGTTCATTGTATTGACCAATTGCGTTTACAATCATTTGGTAAATTTGCAAAAATTAAAACATAGGATGAATTCTCAAAGAGTAGTATTAGAAATCATTCAAGCACACCATCATATAAATGCCACATTTTTTTGCCATAATATAATTACCACTTTACCATGGTTCATTGCACTCGTCATTAAAAAGGAAAGTTTTATTATATTCCTCAAAAACTTTAAAATTAAGTATTGCCCCCTCTAAAATTCTTAATATCATATTTACTCTTTTAAATTTAAAAAACTCACAAATTTACGTATTTTATTGTCTTTTCTATTGAAATTCAATTAAATTTATAAAATACCCATTCTACCCATTATTAGGAAAAATAAAAAAATAAGTAGCATGTGTAGAAAATTGTCAACCTTCTAAATGGTCTGTTTTCGAAGGCAGGTGAGTGATATCTCTACTTTTGACGCATACACAGTGGCATTTAGGTATATATTTGTGTAAGCGTCTGAAGTAGAGAAATTACCCATTTACCCTCAAAAGCAGACTAATTAGAAGGCTGATATTTTTAAACATGATGTCTTTTTTTTTTTTACTTTTCTTAACAAAGAGTAAAACGGGTATATTATAAATTTAAAACAAATTTTAATAGAAAAGACAATAAAGTGAGTAAATGTGTGAGTTTTTGAAATTTATAAGGGCAATTATGATATTATGAAATTTAGAGGGAAAATACATAATTTTGAAGTTTTTGAGGGACATACATGAAATTCCCCCTAATTTTTGTGATCATTTGATTACATCGGTTATCAAGTAAACACCACAGGTTAATTTTTTAACATGGTATTATAAATTAATTTTCTTGCCCATTGTTTTTTAGATTGCTTAGTGACACTGCTTATTAGTATAAACAGTGGTCTAATTATAAAAATGATATCAAAATAACAGCATAATTTTTATTATTTTAAAAAATAAAATAAAAATGATAATATGAAAACTCCCGCAAACATTACCTTTTATTACTAAATCAAAGATTAATTTTCGTCTTTGATTCCATCTGAAATTTTGTAGATCATTTGATAAAGACGCTTATCAAAATACTTAATATAAATTCAAAGCAGTATAGCAAAATCACCATGTTTTAATATTAAAACTTGAGAAAGACTAGCGTGTTACCTGTAGTATAACGACATGCTGTGCTACATTTTTAAAAAATTATTGAATAGATTTCAAATGATGAATCCAAATTGTTGAAACTGATTTACTTCACGAGTGATGCATTTACACATAAATTTATAAATTTTTGCATCCATTTAGTATAAAATGAAGAGGTAAAAAAATAATGAAAAATAATGAAAAATAAATGCATTAAAATTAACTTAAATATTTAAATTTTTTGACCGCTTCACTTTATACTAAATAAATTCTAAATTTATAATCTCTGCATGTAAATGAATCACTCGTGCAGTAAATTAGTTTCAATGGTTTCAATTCATCATTGAAGCATATCCAAAAAGTTTTTGAAACAATAGCACAACATATCACTATGCTACTGCTAGCACATTAGTCTTATTCTTAAAACTTCTATATATTAAAACAAATCATAGTTTCAAGATATTCCTAAATATTAAAACCTAATTGTTCCATGATAATAGAAGGAAATATCAAAATATAATTGCTAACTTTTAGTTTATGTTAAGCATAATATCATATAAAAAAAAAAAAAAAAAAAACTCAGATGATTAGTCAATCTAATCTGTAGCTTTTAAAACACTGATAGAAAAAATAAAAAAGGGGGAATTATATATATATACCACTCAAAAACATTGAAATTACATATTTACCGCTCTAAATTCTATAATTAGAGTTATTGTGTGCAGGAAAGAAGTAGAGAAGAACAGATGACTAAAAGAATATATCTATCAGTTCGATCTTTTTAAAATAACTAAATAATATGTGAGTAAATAAAAGTAGATAGGAAAAATAATGCCATTTTTTGGTGAAGATATTAGATATTATGATGTTTTAACAGAAATATTGATTATTTTGAAAGTTTACATGTGCACACTAAAATATAATGGCTTCTATTAGTGTCTGATTAGCCCACATTTATATTTTGAATCTCTGTTCTGATTCCTGCCTTAACAGAAAACTGAAAGTCCATTAATTAAATATTTTGTCAGGAACTAAATACTCGGCCCAAAAAAGAACTGAAAGTCCATTAACAGTTAAAAGGTTTACATTTTAAAGTTTCTTTTTAAGCTTCTTGGCCAAGCCCAAGGCCCAGAAATAAAATAATTACAGAACCTTTTGCATTTTATTAGACGCTCTAACAAGAGGAAACCCAAAATTGACAGAACTGATTTGACTTCATGAAACGCACCAGTTATATATATATTTTTTTATTTGTTTCTATAGTCTTGCACTGCGTGATGCCAAAATAGCTCTGTCAACATCTTTACCCCAAAAATTGCTGACTTGACAAATAAAAAACAAATCAAGACTTCAAATCATGACAGCAAGAGGGATCAAGGCAGGTATCTGCTGGTACCATGTTTCTTAAGGCATGAGGAGCACATTTGGATCTTAAAATTCCAGAGGGAACAAGCGAGATTACGACTTGGTACCGGTTGGTACAAAGCCAAGTTGAGATATATAATACAGATAATCCCAGTAATTGAAATGATGCAACCAACTCCAGCAATGAAAGGATTTCAAGAAACAGTTGACAGCTTTCAGTTTACTCAAAAAATGCCTCAAAATCCAGTAAAATTACTTTTAGGTCCAATCAGACCCACCAATTTTCAGGAAGGCCCTCAGTTTATCAGAACACCAGTCTGAAAACAATAAATCACCAGGCACACATGCAGTGGCGGATCTAGTGCATAAGAATGGGGGTCAATTGACCCCCATTTTTTTTCAAAATCTAGTACTAAAAATATATTTTTTTATATAAATTATAGTAAAATGCTAGAGGTACATGAAATTGACCCCCATTCTTTTTTGTGAAATTTTATACTATTGACCCCCATTCCTTTTAAAATATATTTTGTGTATAATTTGAGATATTTCTAGAATTTTTGAACATTTTTTAGTCAAAAAAAATCAAAAATTCACATGTGACACTTTGTATTTTATATTATATCTTTCTCACTCACCATTCTTATTAAAAAAAAAAATTTTTTGACCCCCATTCCATAAATTCCTGGCTCCGCCCCTGCACACATGTACCAGTTGATTATAAAACAGAAAGGTGCAACAACCTGTTCTCAAATCCAGGTAAAGAGATATTTTAAGAGCCTTCAACCACCTATTTTGAAAATGCACAAAATTCAATTGATGATATGGCTTAATTTTGTTATCTTATTAATTTTTTTGTAAATCCTCCTATTTTAGAAATTCTTTTCTCTGGAGTCCAATCAGAAAAAGAAATGTGTTATAATTACAACTTTGGCAGATTTTTTCATTCTGATTAATCAGCATGAATTTTAATGATTCCATTATTGAGCTGATAGAAAATAATTGTTAGCATATTTTTTATCAGGCTTTTTAAGTAATGTACATTTTTTTCAGCATAAATCATTTTTTTTTTCATCTCATTTATACGATTTTTTTTTAGTAAACTCATTTGTACTATTTCAAAAGTATCAGTCAAATTTTATGTAATGGAAAGCGCTAATGAATCTGAATAAAATAACCTATATGCAACTCGACAAATAAAAGTATCGTGTGTTTGGGCCTTAAAATTTTGTTCGGTCCATATTCTTTCACGGCCCAAAATTGTGACCAGATTATATTATCAAAGGGCCTATTAAGGATCAGATATGAAACTGTAACCTCTATGAAACCTATATTTTTTTTTTTTTTTTGTTTGTAGATAATGAAATTTCATGAAGCAACTTATAAAGAATCCATAGTGATAGAAATGTTCATGGAAACAAAATAGATTTGAATAAATTTCTTAATCACTGAAAATGATGATTTCTATAGGAATTGATAGGAAATGAAATATGTTTGGAAAATAACATGAAAATATCTGCCAAAAGTTACTTGTAATTTGTAAATAGCATGAGGAAAATTCTGCCAAACAGTGATTGAAATATATTTTTAAAAGATTTAGAAATAATAACTTTTAAATAATGCTTGATATTTTTTTTTTCATTTGAAAATTGACGCGTCCTTGGAAAACTATTTTCTCTGCAAAAATTACATCAAAATGATAGGTAAAGATATTGGCGGCGCCATCTTAGTTTTATGCAACACATGAATCATATATATATATATATATATTTTTTTTATCTTGCCTCTATTTTCTGTACGTTTTATGATGTCAAAACAACACTACATATATTTTTCTTCCTAAAAGCCACTTATAATCTATTATGTTGCATAAGTGTTAATGTGTTATTGAAAAGTAAACTATGAACAATTAAAAATTATTGCATGCCCAAGTCTATATATAAACTTTTTTTTTTATGGTTAGTGGTTAAAAAACCACTAACAAATATATTGATAAGAAAAAAGTTATTTACAAAATTCTAATTCTATCTTATCATATAACATAAAAGTAAATATTTACATTCGTACTCAATTTTAAAATTTATTTTTAATCTCGCTTCGTGACCGGATCCGCTTCTTCGATCGCCACCGCCCTCCTATCGAGATGAAAACTCTACATTTTGAGCTCCGACATATCGTACTCTCGGCTCCGCTCAGCACTAATTCCTTCTCTCTCGCTCCACGATCAGATCCACTTCTTTGATCGCCATCATGCTCCGACGACAACCAGATCTACTCACAACCACACTCCGACCGAGATGAGAATCTATACTCTAAGCTCCGTCAATACCACACTTTCGGCTCTGGTTCCTTCCCTCTCTCTCATTCTCCTCCTTACTCGAGGAGGTAGAACCGAGAAAGAGGAAATGTGTTATGTCGAGAATGAGATCTACAAGAAGTAAAAATGATGGAGTTGGATGGAAGGGAGTGGAGAGATAGAGGAAGGAGTTGGGGGTGGAGGTGGTTGACCTAGTTGGAAAGAGAGAAAAGGGTTAAATGTGAAAAGAGAGGAAAATAAGTCTATATATAAACTTATATAGCGTTGGACTAATAACCGTAAAATCACATGTTATCTATTTGTATATAGGGCTACATAAAATATATTTGTAATTCGATTCGAGTTTGATTCGAAAAAATTAAAAAAAAATCGATTCGAAATTGGGTTCTATTCGAAATTAATTCAAACCAGTTCGATTCAAACTGGAACGAACCAAATTCGAATCCAGGCAGATTCGTTCGAAATGGGTTCGCGGGTTCGCGTCCGCACTCTATAGAGCATTAAAATGGTCAAAGCTCCGATGTGTCTGGTGCCTATTCGGGGCAGCATAGTGGGCCAGTATTATTTGAGCTTTGAGAATTGCAGAGAACTTATTATTTGAGCTTTGAGAATCATACATAACTTATTATTTGAGCTTTGAGATTCGTGGAGAACTTATTTGAATGATTGAGAATTCCAAAAAGTGACAGATTGAGTATTTGAACGTGGGCTCCACACCCCACCCCACTCCTCTCCATTTCATTTTTTATCTAATCTCTCTCTCTCTCTCTCTTACAATGCAAAGCTCCATCAGGTGACCAAAAAGCTTCTCTCTCGCGCTCTCGGACTTCCCTGCCTCTTTGTTCTCCTCTCCTCTACCTCTATACCAAACCTTAACGAATCAATTTGAATCTAGTTCGAATTGAACCGAATTGAATTCGAACTTGCGTCTTCAGTTCGAAACTGGGTCTTCATTTCGAACCAGTTTGATTCGAACTTGAACGAACTCAAATTCAAACCTACCCAAGTTCGATTTGGTTTGATTCGTTTACAGGCAGGTTTCGAACCTATCCAGGTTCGATTTAGTTTGATTCGTTTGCAGCCCTGCCTGTATACCTAAAATTAATTATCATAATTACATTCCCTTTTGAATAGTAAAATTAAATATTTAAGAAACATACGTAGCACAATACCAATTGTTATAGCAGGACTAATAAATAGTAACTGAAATTAGAATAGAAATAACTGGAATTAATCTAAGTACTACACTCATGCAATTAATTTTGATTGTTTTTAGCGATCAGAATTCTCATACGTTTCAAAAAAATAATTTCGGAGATGGATCAGCAAATACAAATTTCTATTTATAAATTACAAATAAAATTATCACTAGAATTTGAAATTATAATGAAATTATCATCACGATGATGAACATAGACATAATCAATACCGCCCGGTACTTCATGACTTTATTAATCTAAAAATAACCATTATAAAAAATTATCCAGGACAAGTATCAATGAATAAGCCAGCCAATTGTGAAGTCCAAACTACGACGTGACATCTTGTTTTATCTTTTTGTTATTATTTATACATGATCCACAAGTACACAAAAATATACGGTATATTGATTCGTATATATATCCATGTGATGTTTAACATAATTTACGAGATACTATTGACATGCATGAAAACAAATAAGTTTAAAATAATTCGTTTAGATGCATGAAATTTTAATAGAAAAAATGTTTGATTTTGAAACTTCAGCCATTTAAATTATATGATGGATAGTTATTATTTTATAAAACTAATCTTCATCACATTATTATACTTGTCCCAATAAAAAATGAAATGTGGAGTAAATATAAAAAAAAAAATGAATTGATTTGTTTAAACGACTTATTTCTTATTATATAAAATGTGTCCCAGCAGATTAATAAAATCAGATTAAAGAAGGGGAAACAAAAAAAGGAACATAAATCAATAATAGTATAAACTATGAGTCTACTATAGATTTATATCTTAATTTTCATGTGAACAGTTAATTCAAAATGATTATCACAATCTTCATATTAAAATGTAATTGGAGAAAAAAAAATTACATTTTTTAAAAAAAAATTTACTATTTTTTTTAAATAATTACAAAATTACTTGATTTAAATATTATGTACCAACTGACCTTAAAAAAACGATTTTGGACCATCCAATAGTAATGATTTTCTACCTATCTACAAAAATAATAAAAATATTTAACAAAATATAAAATTGGTCTCCAAATACATTTTCAAATAGAAACCATATTATTGAATGATTCGGATGGACTGTTTAGACTTTAAAAATAAAAATATAGATTCATAGTATGGACCAAAATGTGTTATGCATAATACCATAGTTCCATAGCCACACTCATAAATTATATATGCGACCTATTGAATACTTAGTTTCGATTAATGAGTTTGAGAATTTCGCTCTTTTTGACTAGTTTGAATGAATTTCATAGCCGTGAAAAATATTTTTGTCACAATTTAAACTTGAATGGAACATGTATTGAAAGATTTGAAACAAAGGTGGCAAAAGATTCCTCTGAAAGGATCATGGATAAATTTATCTATGGTTTCATTGGTTTGGGAAATCCATGAAAGGAAAATAATCAACGAACATGTGAGAAATGATTTTCTAGTATTTATGCTTTTTTGTTTTTGTTTTTGTGTGTGTTTTATTTAGAAATAATAATAATACAAAGAAAAAAATAGCTACTTCCCTTCATTTTCTTTATTTTTCCAATATATGAAACAACATTAACCCATAACATTTAATTTGATACTTCCATTAGGACATGTTTAGCGAGAATACTTTTCACGTTCCTCACGTGAACATTATTTTTCTGTTCAAAATTCATGTCTAAGCCCAATCTCATGTGCCCGCTGAATAGACTCCTAATTTTCTTCATTTTCTAACATATCAAAGGGGCCTGATAATTGAATTCGTATCCTCTGCATTAACTCAAAAGAGAATTTTTTGAGTTAATAATATCAACCGTCCAATATACTTTAAGATTCGTACATACTAAATTTGCATTAATATTGAAATACCCTCTATGTTATAGGGATAGCCGGATTGGCTCCGTTTAAAATCAAACGGTTGAGATTCATTAACTCAAAAGATTCCTTTTTGAGTTAATGCAGAGGATACGCATTCCTGATAATTAAGGATAAATTAACAGAACTGGTTTCACTTTATATAACACATTAGTTATATACTTTTTCATCTTCTTTATTAATCGTACGCATCATGAAGCCAAATTAGCTCTTAAATATCGATCTTTAAAAGAGTTACATTTATGCTTAAATTCGCCATTCATGAAAAAGGGGGTCAGAAGAGATTGGCTTTATAAATACTGTCCAAAAATGAGAGAAAAAAAAAAGAGATATTGAATTGAGTTCTGTCGAAATTATACAAAATAAAAGCATAAATTGCAATTGCTCAAGATGAACCAAAATCTCTAATAAGCACTTAACAGGATCAGAGACTTGTCTTTCTGAATCAATCGAATTATAGAAGTGATACACTAATATCTAAGATCTAATTTAAAATTACACATACATCTTGGTTCACATATATAGGTTAAAATCTGACACCTTAAAGCAAACCCATTTGTTTGCCAACAAGTACATATTTGATTTTTACATAAAGCACATCTTTTTAAAAATAGATATTTATGAAAGTTAGCTAAACAAAAATTGGATGACTGAGGAAAATAATTTGGAGATAGGTGTAATAATCCTAATAAGAAAATGCAAAAATAATGTTTGCTTGTGAACCTAATAAAGGCCTTAGGTAATAATAGTCAACTCCATAAACTTTTATTACCATTAATTAAATCTCTATTTGCTGTCAATAACTTAATCAGCAGCACTGCAGCAAGAACTTAAAAAAAAAAAATTTCGGTACGGCCTATGTTGTAATGGAATATATATGTGTGTGTTTTTTTTTTATCTATTAAGGAAGAATTGTTAACATACCCATTGAATTATTATAAATTACATATTTCTCTATCAAAATAATAAATTGCCTATTTCCCATTTAAAAGTTTAAAATTAAAAAATTAGGTTATTTTTAAAATTGGGTTAAAGAAAGGAAAAATGAGAAAATATATTTGTCTTAGTGGAAAAAAAAATCAAGTTTTGATGAAAAAAATTGAATATTTAGAAGTTTTTCATGGGTATGATTAAAAAAAGGGTAGTCTTAATACTGCAGTTCGAGAAAAAGAATCTCAATTTTTATTCATGCATTCTAATTTTATAGATACAAATTTATACGTCGGCTTAATTTAATTTTAAAATAGACAAATTATTTTGCTTGCTTGAATTTTTTATTTATTATATTATCCTAAGTATATAAATTAGTTAAATTATTTAAAACAATGTCAAAATATAAACACTATAAAATTTTCACAGCGTTCACATACATAGATAAAAATAAGAGGTGATGTGAAACAATTTTAAAATGATGGATAATCTAGGAACAAAAATGCTCCGTCCAACTTTTGTTAGAATGTCTTTTAAAAATAATCAATCAATATTCTCTTGAAAAAAGATAACATCGCATATTGCAAAAAAAAAAAAAAAAAAAAAAAAAAAAAATTACCAGGAAAATTCAGATTAGAACAATACAGATTGGTATGTTGCATTTCTAATTGCTTTGAATAAGGCTATCTCTGGGGAGTGAATACAAAATAATAACTTCTTCTGCAAGAACACTAATAATACGATGGCGACCTTTAATTATTTGTTTGCGCCAACATGCAATATTTCTCATAATTAATTACAGTCAAATACCAAAATAATTAATAATTGGTCGTCTTGTTATTAAATTTCTTACTTAGCTTAGCTTGCTTGAGATGTTGACATTAACCTAAAAGTCTAAAACACATGATTGGATTAATCAAATTTGTAACTTTTAAAGATAAGGTCCAGTTTTGCAATTTCGCCCTCATAACTAGTGCATATTACGTTGGCACGCTTACAAGTTACAACTATGAATTGACATTTTTTTTTAAAAGTTAGTGATTTTAAATGCCAACTAACAATTTCATTGATAAAAAAAAATATTTACAACGAGTCAATTGTATCCTCATAATTTTCTCTAAATTACTTTAATCTTCTAATCGTACTTATATACACTCTTAATGACTCTATTATTTTATTCTCCATCTCTCTTCACGACTGGATATACTCTTTTTATACCGCCGTCGTGCTCCGATCAAGATAGGATAGAGACTCTACGCTCCAAGCTCTGGTGGTACCATGTTCTCGGCTCCGATTGATGATAGTCCCACTAGGGGGGTGGGGGGGGGGGGGGGGTGGTTGCTCTCAATAGAAGACTGCCCCACAGGGGCGGTTTGGGTATTTTTAAAATTAATTTGGTATATTAGTTTTATTTTTAATTTTTTTTTTGGTTATGAAAAAAAAAAACTAGGGATTTTATGAATTCATATCACCTAAAGCAGCTTAAATTTTGAGTTTAGATCCAATGTATCATATTTGTTTTGACACATATTAAAAGAATTCTGTGCATTTCATTCCACACCAGATTGATGCAGATTCTGATTAGACAATCTGAATCTAAACTCAAAATTTGAGTTACTTCAATGGATCAGAACTTCAGGTTTTTAGCAGGCGAAAAAAAAATACACTGTTTAATTTAGCTTTATAAGATTTTGACAATACCATGGATAATCATATGCATGCAAATTTTTATTTCAATAATTTTCATTAGAGTTATATTTTATAATTGCGCAAGTATTGAATTATGATTGTCTTTTGTGTCTATAAATCATCAAATAATACGAAAATTTTCAATGGTTTGCACTTAGTTTAACTTTCATAATTAATTAAACTTAAAAAATATGATGCTAGATAGTGATAAGGTTAATGTTTGAAAAATATATCAATTTTTTTTTTATAAAAAATTGGAAAGGTTGAGATCTATTTGTAACATTGTTCAACAACATGTTTGGAAAATTATATATCTTTTAAATTTTGGAAAATGTGAGATCTATTTGAAAAAATGTTATAAAAAATGTTATAAAAAATGTAACTATGTAAGTTACTTGATGCTAAATAATCTCAACTAACAACTATCAACATTGAATTAATTTTGAGTTAACAATGATAAAGATGTATCTAGTACAAGACAAAATTCCGAAATCCAGAGCACCAAGATGTAGATTTGTAAATTATTTATTAATTTTGGATATTAATAAAAATTTCGGTCTAGAATGCCTCTGAATTTTACGAATTCGCATTCTCTGAGATATCTCAAACTTTGCGTGACTTTTTGGAATATCTCAATCGTTAAAATGCGTACTGCACGAATCTAAAAGCTCAAATAATACTGCCCCCCGACGTCCCCCGAATAGGCACCGGACACGTCAGTCACGCAAAAATTGAGATATCTCAGAGGATACGCACCCGAATTTTACTTAGAAAAGTCCCATTCAAGTAAAAAAAAAATATTGGTAACTATTTGAAATATAGGAACCGTTTTAAAATCTGTGCAAACTTAAATTAAATTGTCTGAATTTAATATGATATAGTCAGGTACTGTCCTGAATTTGTCTTACATCTGTCCTCTTGTTCTACATGTACAAACATTTATACAATTAAAACTATTTGAGGGGCTCAGATAAAAAACTTCTTGTGTGTATCTATTTACAAAAAGTTGGAATTGGATTTGAAGTGTGAAGCATTTTCCATCTCTTTCCGCCCAAACATAAAAAAACCTTATTTTTCACTCCATAATTTTTTTTTTGAAAGAAGTGGGATTCCACCGATTTCCATTAAACTAGAAACCATTACAATATTCAGATCCGTGCCACCTCTCTGGTACCAGCAAAACAAACAACTATAATAAGGTATTACAAACCAAAAGACCAAACTAAGCATATCTAACCATAGAACTAAACAGATAACATATGAACTACCAAAAACCTAATGGTAACAAAAACATCTAGACAACAGATTTAGTCTTCATCCTATTAACTACACTTCATTACCGGTGATACCAATAACCTGTTCGTCATATTGGATCATCCCTTGTCCACGCAAAGGGATTATATCATGTTCGTCCACCTCGAAACTGATAAGAGAATCTTCTAGCAAATTCTTTGTGTCACAAGGCAAAATACATTTTTCACTCCATAATTAGTTATAATTTTACGAACATTAATTAATAAATATCTGTCTGGATCTTATTTATTAAATTATCTGTATAAATTGAATCCATCTCCCCTGAATTAGGCCAGCCCATAGTATTATAGTTTTTTTTTTTTTCATTTATATAATAATTCAAGTTGTCTAAGGTTTGATTGATCCTTTCATCGTACTTTATTCAATTCCTCTGTTTTATTTTTACTATGTTAATATTAGATCGTGCAAATTAAATTTGGCCAACCTCAAAATTTATTATGTCTAGTTGTATCTAAATCTTATCTAATTTCTCTTGAAAAAGGTTCGAAAATTTAGATTACGACCATTTTTTACAGTTAGTGATTTTAAATACCTACTAACAATTATATTGATAAAAACCGTATTACAATGAGTCAAATAATTCTTCTTTCTAGATCTAAATTCATTTATTATCATAAAATCATCTAGACTACTCTAATAAACTAATTATACTTATATATACTCTTAAACACACTATTATCTCATTCTCTATCTCGATCCACAATCGGATCTGCTTTCGTCTGATAACCGCCACGCTCCGATAGCCGGATCTACTCATCGCCGTGCTCCGATCGAGATGGAAATAGAGACCCTACGCTTTGAAATTTTGACGATACTGCACTCTCGGTTCTGATCAGCTCCGCTCCTATTCCTCTCTCAATCTCCTCTCTGTTAAGAAAAATAGAGACGAGAGAGAAGAGAAGGTATCACTATGTCGGATGTTCTCTCCACTACAACTTCGTTTTAAATATTTTAATAACTCAAAAACTAATGTTAAACTGTTAAATATTGTAGAATATCTAGCATCGACAATAAATTTTAAACATTTTTTTTAAAACCTTCATTTTTATCGTAGAGTCAATAATTTTCTTATATGAAACTGAAAAAAAAAATAATATAAACCACATATAACAATCTTTACATATTATTTGAACTATAATTTTTTATGAGTAAGTCTAAGGTACTATGCATATCATGGATTGATCCGTAATACAGGTCAATATTTCCGTTTTCAAAATCTTAATGGTCGATCCGAACCATTTTCAAAATCTCAATGTCTTTTTTTTTTATTGCATTTATTGTTTTTTTTTCTTTTATATATGGTTGGGGTTGAGCGGCCGCCTGCCCTTGCACATTCTCTACTTGAAAAACTAATAAATTCCAACTTGGAAGAGTTGACCTACATTTAAAAATTTCATCAACACACAACTACATTGAAAGTGACGATAAATAATTCTATTTAAAATAAAAAAATTAAGGTCGGCATTAAAATACTTTATTACTCTCTCTCTCTCTCTCTCTCTCTCTCTCTCTCTCTATGTCATCACCCGATTTATTACATTCCTTCCAATTGAATAAATTGTCAAGGCTCCTGAACATGCAACCCTTTTCTCCTTGCGAGATTACAAACTTATTTTAAAGAGATTTGGAATTTCAAATTTGAACCCTAAAAAACATCAATAAAAACGGCCACCAAAAATGTTAGAACCCAGCTGAAAACTGCACTGCCAATTTTAATCCGATCGTATATCTCATTGCAAATTGTGGAAAAATGAAGTAAAAAAAGAAACCTGTTGAAATTCAACTCAACCTCTCTTTGTTTTTTTTTTTTGTTTTTAATAAATTCGACTTAATCTCTTAAAGTTACAGAATTTACAAGCCCTCAAAAACAAAACAAATATTAAAAAAAATCAATTATCTACCTACTCATATTTCTCTTGACATGCTATCATGCTATCAACCATAAATGAGACAAACTTAACTCTTTTCTAAAAGTTTTAGAAACCAAATAAGACGTAAAAAATGGGACGACTCATAACCTAAAGAAATGTCTAATTTCTCTACTTGCTTTTCTTTTTAGCAGACTGAAAAGTATCTCTCCACACCAGAGAACCGGTCAACAATCCATGAAAATAGTTGGGGGCAATTTTTATAGATACCCATCCAAAATCTCAAATTATCAGAGCTCATGCATTTCACTTCTCTCCAAAAGATGTCTAGCTATTTCCTTCACTTATGTTTCTAGCTAAATCAGAAGGGGTAGTTCTGGTAATCCATGTTGCGAGATATTTCTTTGGTTGCAGGGTATGTGAGATAAACTATTGAGATTTTGTACGGCACAGTAAATTTTCTTTATATCTTGGAAAAGCAGATTATAGCAAAGCGACCAATGAGGGATCAAATTTACAATTTGAAAAGGAATCAGGTTTTCTATGTTGTTTGCGTGGGTTGATTTAAAAGCCTTGGATGGTTGTGCTCGCCTTCATACGTAACAATAAGCATGGCGTTGTCGTCTAAGCATCTCTCTACGTGCTTTTTCGCCGGGCATCCTTTAACTCCACTGCATTTGTAGTAGCCCCTGGAAATAAGAATAATTACTTTACACTACAACAAATAATTACTTTGCATTTAAATAAAGAAACAACCAATAAAAACTTTCTCACTGATCAAAACTAAATTATCCTCCCAGAAAGTAAAAATAATTTAGCCCAAAAAATGAAAACTAAAAATGACAAAGAATATAGAACGCCCAGCACTATTTCACTTTACAAAAAATATCACTAAAGGGGAATTCATAAGAATAGATGCTCAAACCTTACATAGCTGTACATATTATTAAATATGGCAACTGTAAAAATATATATATATATCATATCTGCATATTCAGCTTTGACCTTCTCGTTTGTTACTACACAGAACTGGAAATTAATTAAGGAAGAATACCTAGGGAGAAGATCTGAGAGAACAAAGACACCTTCAAATGTTATTTTATTTTTTTTGAGAAACTTAAGACACCTTCAAATATTGAATGGAATAACACTTAGACAATGCATTTTGTCAATTCATATACAAGACTAGATTTATTTTTTCCAATAATTGGGAAAGAAATCATACAAAATTCCAGGCAAAGTTATTTAAAATAACCAAGGGCATGAAATTTTAAAAGCTCACAGTGTTAGTTAATTAATATTAATATTCTAAATATAATCATAATTGCAAGATGTCAAATAACATAAATAAAAGGTATACCTGGGATGAGGCGAGCCCTTAATTGGCTTTTGGCCGTATTTTCTCCATGAGTAATCATCAGGGGGTATATCTGCAATTTTGTCACTTATAGCAGGGACTTTAACTGTTTTCTTCACTCTATGTTTCCTGTAAATGAAATAAAAAGAAAGCAAAATAAAACGACATTATCAAACATGTATACGTAATAGATTTAGAATGCAATTATTATGCTTTCAAAAATTGATGCTAAAATACATCTCAACCAATTGAAGCACAACTAAAAGCACCACTGGTATATGCAATGGAATATTACAAAATGAAATAGTAAAAGAAAGATAGCCAATAGGCTATAAAAAATGTTCTTGCAACTTTGCATAAAAAATCCAACAAAACTAAAAAGTAGGGAATTTGCAAAACAATACCTCTTTTTGGCACAATGACATTTTCCGCTGGTTCCACATTTACCCTCCCCATTTTCCCCCTTTTCATGGCACTTTCTCTTAAAAGGAGGTAGCCGAGGGCTGACAAGGTCAGATGACTGGGCCCCACTTATGAGCTGAAATCCACTTCCATCCACACTAAGTGAAGAATATACGGAGTTTGGTTTTGAAAAATTCTCAAAATCTATGTTAATCTCACTAGTTTTGCTTCGTTCATCTTTGAATTGAAAATGGGTTGATTTTTGTTTACTGGACTGTGGTGTAATTTGATGATTTTGATTAACCGAAGAAGAAGAGGGGTCTATTTCAAGAATCGGGGATTCAAGAAATATGTTTTTGTTGAATTTCGGTGTACTTGCGGTCTTCGCTAAAGAACCAGAGCCCGAATCAACTGAAAATTTGCTTTTTGGATAAAACTGGAAGGAATTTGATGGGGAGGGATCCAAATTGGGAGCAAATTGGCCAAAATTGGACAAAACCGGGTGGTCTAACAGGCAATTAGGGTTTATTTGAGGTAGGCTTCTGTTCTTCCTATTCTCTGTTTTTGGTCTTGCATGGCCCTTATTGTTGTTCAGAAGAAAAACAACTCTGTTGAACCTAGAAACAGACTCTCCAGTCTCTAGTGCTATTTGCCTAAACTGGAGTTGATTTTTGGGCTGGGAGAGAAGGCTTAGAACTCTATGGCAACTGTTTATGGCCACTTGATTTGCCTCTTCAACCCCTTGCATCTCAAAATTGATGGCATTAACAGACTGCAGTTTGTAAATTTTGACTTCAAATTAAACATGAAATTTCAGAATTTCAATAATTAGAATAGCTAAAAAAACCGGATAAAAGTAAAATTTTGGATTTTGATGGCCATTTTTACTTAGGTCAAAACGATATTGCTCGTTTGACAGAAATCTATAAAGTCTGAGTGTAAAATTTGCACAATGTTAGAATTATGAGTCATTATCAAACTGAGGAGACGAAAACCAGTAAATTCATGGGAGGTTCCCGGTTCTGTCTCAAATTTTACCATCAATCAGACAGAAAATTTCAAAATTAAGTACATATATTAAAGCAAAAAAGTGAATTTCCAGAAGTAAACTTACCAAAAAAAATAGCAGAAGAAGAAACCAACACAAGTGGATTGATCGAACGTACTTGCACTTCTATCTCAAAGGACAGCCTTGATCAGAGACGGAGCGAGGGGTTAGCGTGAAGTATGAGCTTGTGAAGTACCTTGCTTAACTTTAGAACCTCCTCCTACCGTAGCAAGCAATAGTTACTCCATTGTTGCGTTGCCACCATGGTTTAGAAAATCTATCTATCGACACCCCCCGATTCAATTTCTGCGCGATTTTCCAAACCGAGTGGCTGGGTTTTGGTTTTGGTTTTGGGCGAAAGAACGCTCAATTTTACGCGGATTCTTCTTTAGAACTTAGAAGTTTGTGTGCGACTGATTTTTTAAGTCGGATGTATTTGATGATCAAATCGGGGTAGCGTGAAGGAATTCATATCACCTAAGGTAACAGAATATTTATGTTTATATTACGACCGTCCGATCAGATTCTACACGAATATTAAAGAGAACTCGTGCATTACACCTCGCGCCAGATTGGCCCAGTTTATGATCTGACGGTCTATATATAAACTAAATATTTGAGTTACTTCCGAAGATTTGGACACACCGTGAAGTACGTGTCGTTAATTATGGGATAATTACGCGTATACCCTATTGTTTTTATAAATTGGCTATTGCCCTGCTCAAACTTCAAAAATAGTCCAGCCCAATCCAAATTATTTTCCCTTTTTTTATTTACAAAGTAGGAGGGTTCCATTTTTGTACTTTCATTGTGCTTCTATTTTTAAAAATTTTAATAACTCAAAAATTAAATCATAAACATCAAAATAAAATAGTTGGATATGATTTACATCATTTCATCTATTCATGTGTAATAAATTATGATATTTCAATTTTATTTTGGTTGTCATCAAGAGCATGTATAGACGTACTAATGTGGATAATTTCTAGACATTGATTTTTCAACTTATTAATTCGCATAAAAACAGACTAAAATGTGATAATTTTTTATGAGCATATAGAAAAAATAACATAGATCACATATAATGGTTTTATTTTAGTGTTTATGATTTAAACTTTGATTTATTAAAGTTTTAAAAATGAAGGCATGATGGAGACACAAAAAATGGAGGTATTTGAACTCTCCTCTTTACAAAGATACTTTTATTGAAAATTGAAATTGAAAATTCATCTGATTACCATGAAATATTATAGTTTTTATTTTGTCCTTCTTTTTATAACAGATAATCATTTCTTTTTAAATTAAATAAAGAATGAATAGGGAATTTTCAGTAGTAATTCCTTTAGGTTTGGAATAAACAGATACATACATTTGATTTAGCCTGAAATATTTATAGTTCCATTTGTTAATTTATTTTCCATGTGGTTTCTTTTTATTTCTTTTGTTTGATTTGGACGGGGAAACGAGCTATATTTTTTAAAATTTGATGGAAAATTTAACAACATTAAAAGTTTTGATGGGTACAAGAGAGAATTAGATTCTTCGAATATAGCTCCCTTTAAAAAAAATATGATTTGTTGTATTAATAAATTTATTTCAGAGAAAGGTCAAAATTTTAATCTGGACTCCAAAATCAAGCTCTGCTTCATTTGCAAATGAACCCTCTGATAATTTAGAATTTATATTCTCATGGCCTTTCTTTTGTTGTTATTTTTTGTTCAAGGAATTACTTGATAGTGATAAGGGTTATATTGAAAATCTTTACAGTTTTTGCAGTGGATTATAAAAAAAATCAAATAAATTAGAAATTAAAAGCAATTTTATAGATATGTTATTGGACTTTAGATAGCGTAACAATAAAATATCACGCATCTAGTGCCAAAAAAAAAAAAAAAAAAAATCAAATCTCATGCAATTTATAAAATTTGTATGTCTCAAGAATATAAGTTATGATATAACAAGAACATAATATATAACTCCATTGGATTTCTAAAATTAATCAAATGATAATTTGTTGGAAGAGTTTAGAAGAGACGTGCTTTGCAAGATCAGTAAGAGTTATTAGATAGAAATAGAACCAAGCTTTAAAAAACATGATTGAGCTTAATTGCGATTAGACTGATCGATCAGTTTTTGGACTCGCTGGTGTTATAATTAATTATTGTAAAATATATTTTCTAACAGTTAATTATTAATTGCCGTATAATATGAATTGTATTAAAAATTGATAACTTGTAATATTTAAGTATTAGTATACTGCATTTTATTTTATTGAATTTATATTGTATTATGCTAAAATCGTTATTTACATATATAGTTATGTTATTTAGACTAAATTAAACTAGACAAATATATCTTAATAAAAATGCCGGTATCAATATATATTTAACGGCCGTTACTTTTAAAAAATTAAACATGCGACTTCTCTACAGAGAGATGGGACTCACATCACTGCACTAAGCTTGGGGTTCTCGTTAAACGTGTTTTAAAAGCTTAAATCTAACAGTAGAGATTATATTTTGTTTGTATTTTGAAGCATGACTTTTTTTTTTTGAGCTCAACTCTTCTTTGCTCGTCTATTCATAATTTCATATATCAAACGGCCTAGAACAAGTCAAGCCTGTTGTTTTAAAATTGATAGTTTTGGATCGAAAAGCTGTTCTGATCATGCTTGATTGGAATGTAACCAGTCTGAATTTGCCAATTTATAAATAATTTCGTACAAATAAATAAAAGCTGAACCACCATTCGCTTATAGGTCTGAATTCTATTGTCTCTAGCATTTAATAAATTTTCAGTACAATTCATTAATTAGTTGGTATTTTTTTATTTATCAAAATCCATGTTTCTCTGCGAGATTTGTGCAACCAAAACCTGCCATTGGAATTCGTCCCCATTTGTTAAGAATGATTTATTTTTCTATTTCTTTTAATAATCAGAATTTTATTTTAAGGACGTGCTGGAGATTAAATTTCTTGGTTTGACACCCTTTTTAAGAGTTTGTAAGGTCTAAAATGTAAATTGAATTTGACCAGATTAATTATTTCTTTACCAGTCAATTAGTTTTACAAATTTGTGCATTTTTAACACTTCAGAATCTTTTAAATATACATATTTTGTTTAATTTATGTGTTCTTTTTTATTAAAAGGAAAGAAGAATTTTGTTAGATTTTTCAAAAAAAATATAACAATTTTATGTATAAAAAAGTTAAAAACAAGAGAATAAACATATATAAAACACCTATAATATTATATATTTGTAACATAAATTAAAAAAAAAACTGTATCGTCGTATCCGTATTGTATTAAATATTATGTTCGTATTAATATCCATCCATCCATCCATCCATAAATTAATAAAAAAAAACACCTAAAAACATATGTAAAACACCTATAATATTATATATTTGTAACATAAATTAAAAAAAAACTGTATCGTCATATCTGTATTGTATTAAATATTATGTTTGTATTAATATCTATCCATCCATCCATCCATCCAGCATAGAATTAAGAAGTTGCTTAGGAATTGTAATACAAATAAAAGAAGATCAAGGAGTTCATTGCAATTTGTCCATTTTCTGTATTATGGTTATTGATTATTATCAGTTTATCACACATGCAACATATCATTTAATACTGCACGGGGAATTCTAAATTTGCAAAAGTCAAATTAAATATTAGTGAAGGGTAAATTGCAAAAGTGGTCCCCCAACTCTGCTTTCAAATTTTCCAAGTCTCAGATGCGCATTGGAGTCTCTAAGTCTCTTTCTCTC